>JALIZF010000886.1:0-103706 GCA_029948255.1 Telmatactis stephensoni
CCAAAATCGACAAAATGCAAAGGCTATAGCCCATGCAAAATGGTCAAAAATGCCCAAAATCGACCAAAATGCAAAGGCTATAGGCCATGCAAAATGGTCAAAAATGGCCCAAAATCCGACAAAATGCAAAGGCTATAGCCATGCAAAATGGTCAAAAATGGCCCAAAATCGGACAAAATGCAAAGGCTATAGGCCCATGCAAAAATGGTCAAAAATGGCCCAAATCGACAAAATGCAAAGGCTATAGCGCCATGCAAAATGGTCAAAAATGGCCCAAAATCGACAAAATGCAAAGGCTATAGGCCCATGCAAAATGGTCAAAAATGGCCCAAAATCGACAAAAATGCAAAGGCTATAGGCCATGCAAAATGGTCAAAAATGGCCCAAATCGACAAAATGCAAAGGCTATAGCCATACAGAATGGTCAAAAATGGCCCAAATCGACAAAATGCAAAGGCTATAGGCCAATGCAAAATGGTCAAAAATGGCACAAAATCGACAAAATGCAAAGGCTATAGCCATGCAAAATGGTCAAAAATGGCCCAAAATCGACAAATGCAAAGGCTATAGGCCATGCAAAATGGTCAAAATGGCCCAAAATCGACAAAATGCAAAGGCTATAGGCCATGCAAAATGGTCAAAAATGGCCCAAAATCGACAAAATGCAAAGGCTATAGGCCATGCAAAATGATCAAAAATGGCCCAAATCGACAAAATGCAAAGGCTATAGGCCATGCAAAATGGTCAAAAATGGCCCAAAATCGACAAAATGCAAAGGCTATAGGCCATGCAAAAATGGTCAAAAATGGCCCAAAATCGACAAAATGCAAAGGCTATAGGCAATGCAAAATGGTCAAAAATGGCCCAAAATCGACAAAATGCAAAGGCTATAGCCATGCAAAATGGTCAAAATGGCCCAAAATCGACAAATGCAAAGGCTATAGCCATGCAACATGTCAAAATGGCCAAATTACGACAAAATGCAAAGGGCTATAGGCCATGCAAAATGGTCAAAATGTCCCAAAATCGACAAATGCAAAGGCTATAGGCCCATGCAAAATGGTCAAAAAATGGCCCAAAATCGACAAAATGCAAAGGGCTATAGGCCATGCAAAATGGTCAAAAATGGCCAAAATCGACAAAATGCAAAAGGCTATAGGCCATGCAAAATGGTCAAAAATGGCCCAAAATCGACAAAATGCAAAGGCTATAGGCCATGCAAAATGGTCAAAATGGCCCAAAATCGACAAAATGCAAAAGGCTATAGGCCATGCAAAAATGGTCAAAAATGCCCCAAAATCGACAAAATGCAAAGGCTATAGCCCATGCAAAATGGTCAAAAATGCCCAAAAATCGACAAAATGCAAAGGCTATAGGCCCATGCAAAATGGTCAAAAATGCAGCTAGCCAAAATCGACAAAATGCAAAGGCTATAGGCCATGCAAAATGGTCAAAAATGGCCCAAAATCGACAAAATGCAAAGGCTATAGGCCATGCAAAATGGTCAAAAATGGCCCAAAATCGACAAAATGCAAAGGCTATAGGCCATGCAAAATGGTCAAAAATGGCCCAAAATCGACAAAATGCAAAGGCTATAGGCCATGCAAAATGGTCAAAAATGGCCCAAAATCGACAAAATGCAAAGGCTATAGGCCATGCAAAATGCGCAAAAATGCCCAAAAATCGACAAAATGCAAAGGCTATAGCCCATGCAAAATGCGCAAAAATGCCCAAAAATCGACAAAATGCAAAGGCTATAGGCCATGCAAAATGGTCAAAAATCAAGATACACTCTACAGATATGAAGACTGGACACATTGAAGATAGATATTTATTTTGGGTTTAAAATTGTTGTTTTTGTTTCTTTGGAGATATATTGGTAAGACCAAGTATAAATTAAACACTTTGTAGTAAACACTTTTCTTGCCTGGTGTACACTTGTTACAAAATTGTTAGCTCAACTGCAGGATAAAATACTGAAATATTAGCACAATGTACTTTCATATAATGTGCAATAAAGTATTTTCTAATAATTAAGGACCTAAAAAATTGTTGCCCACAATGACTTTGGTCAAGCAAACGCCAATCGCAATTTCCCGTTCGATCGAGCTTTTGCTCTTAGTACGTAAGGGAAATAATTTTACAGGAACTAAGTACATACTGAAGCTTTCCAAGACGCTTGAATTTGCTACCATTGAGAGGAAGCAAGCGAAGGGAAAAGGGCCTGGGAACGAGGTTGAAGAAGCCGGGGGGTTGGGGGGGGGGGGGGGGGATGGGGAAGGCCTCATCCTGAGATCAGACCAAGTTATCTCAAATTTTTTATCGGTGGGGAGAAAACAAAAGTTAGCCTTGTGCTATGGTACCTAACTACATGTAAAGGGCCTCTTATTCCTATTCTCTACTTTCAATATCCATAATGCCTTGCGCCTTGGGGTAGCCAGCATTTAGTTAGTCGCAATTAGCCCAATAGACTTCTCAAAATCAACTGAAAAGGGTTTACAGATTTCTTTGAGCTTTGGTTATATCAAATTTTAGACATCTTAAGATTTACGAGCTGCTTCATAATCGACGCCATTTTGTTTGATTTCAATTACGATAACTACCACCCAAAACAAAAGACATTGTGGGTATTGTGAAAGCAGAGAATTTCGGAGTCGGAGTTATTCGTAGAGTTAAGGTCCTACAGTTCGTCCACTTTCATATAAACAAGCCCTACGATCGTTTCATTAAAGTGAGAAAAGCCTCGTGAGGCAAGTCTACTTTTCCAATTCTTTTCATTTTTCTTTTTCCTTCTTTCTGTCGGTCAAGGAGTTTCCTCTTGCGTGTCATATCGCCTCCATACTACAAGACAAAACATTGCAATAAACGCTAGTTCTCGACGCAAAACAGTTTGAATCCAAAGGCGCGTTTCTTGAAAGATCCCATAACTCATCGGGTTATCGACCGAAAAATCCCTGGAAAGACTCTCCCAAATATTTGCGTTAACTGAAAATGAAGTTTTCGGTTGCTCATACAAACTGGACAGTACATTGTCTTGCCAGATAAAATAATTAAAACTACCCACGGAGGGAGAGGGGCTAGTGGGGCTATAGCCCGGCCATGACTTTTTCCCTTTTCCCATACTAGTCTCGTATATTTTTCCAATCTAAGCCCCACCACTTTTTCCCATACTGGTCTCTTATATAGTCCCACCTCTTCTCACATAAGAGAAGCCAAAATTAAAGTAGCATCTTTTTGACTCATTACAGAACATTTTTCTGGTTGAGCCTGCAAATTAAAAATCCAGCGGTATACCGTTTTGTACATACTCAGAGCAGTTTCAATTCGACAAATCAGCGGTTCAATTTGGATCCGTGTCTAGGCAGACAGGAAAAATGTTCGTAATATTAAAGTGAGATTATAAGCATCCCGTATATATGGGAAACGAAGGACGGTAGAGAGGATCACGTGGCCTACGTTTTTCGGACCCGGTCTTTTATGTGTTTTGCGCTTAACGAAAGAGACTTGAGAGGCTAGGCATCACGTAAACAGGAAACGGCAGACGACAGACGACAGAAAGGATCACGTGACCTGCGTTTGTCGCGTGGAGTCTCTCATTGAGTGCCACACGCTGAACGCTATGTGCGAAAAAATTAGGTCACGTGATCCTCATGTCGACCATCGTTTTCCGATACGTAATCTCTCTAGTGACTTTTCACGTTTACGGCAAACGCCAACTAATTGACTTGAAGACTCTGTACATTAGGTTAACTACTACACTGGCGACATAAAGAAAATCAAGAAAGATTACTAGGGTTTACTCACTAATTTGGCTGTAACGTCCTTCCTTAGTGGTCTTATTCTGGAACATTACAGTACGTTATGTCAAGGTAGGAAAGTAGGGGGGGAGGGAGGTAGGTAGGTAGGTAGGTAGGTGGGTGGGTGGGTGTTTGGGTGGGTGGGTGGGTGGGTGGGTAGGTAGGTAGGTAGGTAGGTAGGTAAGTAGGTAGGTAAGTAGGTAGGTAGGTAGGAAGGGAGGGAGGGAGGGAGGGAGGGAGGGAGGATTGTAATCCACTAAGGTTAGAACAAAGCTTTTGATTTGGTGAAACAACAAATAGCAGTAAAACTAAACAAAAAACAAAGATGACCAGTAGATATCGTTCAGCATTATCCACCAATTCCGTTTTTGTTGTTTCAACAAATCACTAGCTTCGTTCTAGCCGTAGTGGATGGCACAGAGAGGAAGGAGCTATGGAGAAGGAGGGAGGGAGGGAGGAAGGGAGGGAGGGAGGGAGGGAGGGAGGGAGGGAGGGAGGGAGGAAGGAAGGAAGGAAGGAAGGAAGGAAGGAAGGAAGGAAGGGAGGCAGGGAGGGAGGCAGGGAAGGAAGGAAACAAATACAACTACTTACGATTCTCTTGAAACAATTTTTCCTCTGATTGACGCTTGAATAACAACCTCAAATAATTGCCTGGAAAAGAGCAATTCAATTATTACCATGCCTCAAAGCATACCCACTAACAACATGTTATTGTACCTTGGTATTATAACACTAAGACTTTTACACAGATGTCTCGCTTTAGAGAGCGTTTTGTCCTTGTGAACAATACAGCTTAATGCATCAACAGACTTGCCATTAATAAGGATGTCCATCTGAAAAAAATACACCAAGGTTAGCAAAGATGTGATTACAAAATTGCGTTTGGTTTGATTTTTAAACGTTTGAAGTTGTCAAACTGTCTGTCACCTCCGTGGTCCTCCTGGGTTCGATTCCCGGACTGGGCATGACATGTGACTTGAGTTTGTTGGTGTTTTTCTCCCGGTCCTCCCTCAGTAGAAACGAAGTGAAAATAAATAAATAGGAAATCCGCAAAAAGACGCGAGTAAATAGAACATCCAAGGAAAAATTATAAAAATACCCGAATATATTTTCAGCGTCAAAATTTTACTTCAGAAACAATTGTAAGGGAAAACTAAAAAAGCGAAAAATAATTAAACGCAAGAAAGAAAGAAAAAAGAAGACAAATTTAGAGAGAAAGCAACTCAATAAAGATGCAGAAAAGAAATGAAGAAGAAAGAGAAAAGAAAAAAAAAGAGAAAAAAGAAAAGACATTGACCCGACTGGGATTCGAACCTCCGCTAATTTTATGCAAAAATGGACCATACTCCCGAGACATTCAGAGAAGCTGGGACATCGTATGGAAATTTCACGTGTAGGATGAAGATTTCGGCCCCATCCGCGCTATCCGGTTCTTCACAGATGGAATAGAAGCCAAAGAGTGAGAGGAAGGTCGGCCACTAGACCTGCATGATGCGAAGACCAGCCCCTTGCCACTATGCCATTGTGTCACCGAGTGATTTGGAGGGTTAATTTAGCAAGTCTATCGAGCGTAGCGTATTGTTATGGAAATCACTTGGTCATCGTGGCTCAAGTTGATAATGCGTTGCGTTTCGATCAAACGTTCCGGGTTCAAAACTCTACTCGGTCGATTTTTCTTTTTCTTTTTTCTTTTCTTTTCTTCCCCCCCCCCCCCCTTCTTTTATCTTTTGTTTTAAGCTTTCGGACTCTCAGTAGAATCATTATTTTTTTTAAATAAACCCGCAGTCTCACCGGTTTCTAAGAGTCCGACATCTTCACTTTTGTTTTTTTCGAAATTTACCTATCGTAACGCATCCCGGTTCTGGAGACAGATGAAGCTGTCCCGCAACGAAGACATTTCACCAACAGGCTACTCTTTTCTCAGAATATAGAACTCAGAATAACAATAGAAAGTGGAGAATAGCAGATCAAACAAATGCAATCTTCCAGGCTGATGCTGTATTAATGGCAAAGATTACAAAATGCAATGATTTCTTGCTGCCTTTTGCTATCTGGTAATACTATAGCCCATTTTCTCCATAGGTAGCCCAAGCTGTACATTTCGCTGGAATTTCTAGTGAAAATGAAATATTAAAAAAATGAAAAATAAAGCTTGCCAAGTAATTTATTTAATAGTTGTTATTTATTGTCTCTCAATGTTTGAAGCGATTATTAGGAAAATCGCGCGAGTTACAGCAATTTGAAAAATTTTCCCGATGGTCTAATATTAGTATTGATATTAGAATTAAAGAGTAGCCTGTTGGTGAAATGTCTTCGTTACGGGACAACTTCATCTGTCTCCAGAACCGGGATGTGTTACGATGAAAAACAAATTCAAAAAAAACTTGTGTCGCGCCAGGTAGAAACTGCTCACAAAAAGTAAAGATGTCGGACTCTTAGAAACTGGTGAGACTGCGGGTTTTTATTTAAAAAAAATATTATTCTACAACTGAGAGTCCGAAAGCTTAAAACAAAAGATAAAAGAAAGGGGAAAAAGAAAAGAAAAGAAAAGAAAAGAAAAAAGAAAAATGGACCGAGTCGAGTTTTGAACCCGGAACGTTTGATCCAAACGCAACGCATTATCAACATGAGCCACGATGACCAAGTGATTTCCATAACAATACGCTACGCTCGATAGACTTGCTAAATTAACCCTCCAAATCACTCGGTGACACAATGGCATAGTGGCAAGGGGCTGGTCTTCGCATCATGCAGGTCTAGTGGCCGACCTTCCTCTCACTCTTTGGTTTCTATTCCATCTGTGAAGAGCCGGATAGCGCGGATGGGGCCGAAATCTTCATCCTACACGTGAAATTTCCATACGATGTCCCAGCTTCTCCGAATGTCTCGGGAGTATGGTCCATTTTTGCGTAAAATTAGCAAAATGGCGGAGGTTCGAATCCCAGTCGGGTCAATGTTTTTTCTTTTTTCTCTTGTTTCTTTTCTCTTTCTTCTTCGTTTCTTTTCTGCGTCTTTATTCAGTTGCTTTCTCTCTAAATTTGTCTTCTTTTTCTATTTTTTTCTTGCGTTTAATTTTTTGGAAATTCCAGCCAAATGTACAGCTTGGGCTACCTTTGACTTCTCAAAATTGCGCGCGTATTTTAAAATCGACATGAAAAGTACCTCTGAATACAATTTTCAAACTTCAATACGCTATAAGTGTAGAATAAAACATGATTTTTCATAGTAAATAACAAAAAATCCCTGTTTAAATCGTTTTAGTTATAAAACCTTTCAAAACTTATACTTAAAGTTGAAAATATTTTCTCTTGTCCCGTCAACGGCATGTCAATTAAGCTGCACATGCAACCTTGAGAAAACAGTCTATTCAACAAACAGATTCAATTTTTCCGTGCGTCTGTACTCTGTTAGAAACACAAATGACTTCAAAATATGGTGAGAACAAAAAAGTACGCCACGTGACGTCGAGTCAAGTGGCGTGACTGTTGTTCTCACCGCATTTTGACGTCTTCTGTGCATTTATTAGAGTTCAGATAGATATTTATCGAAACATTTCAACCAATCAAAGCACGCGTAAGATTCGATGACGTCATCTATGCGTGTGAACTGTAATCACAAACGGTTCTCGACCAATCAGAGCGCCTGTTATATACTAACTAATAAAATAAATAAAAAAATAAATAAATATTCTTTATTTATCCTCGGATTTTCTGAGTAGCATTTCTGCTAATATCTCCGAGACTCATTCGCACACTCGCTACCCCTACATTCGATATACTCTGCATACAATTTAAAAACTCACATGTTGATTTTTGCTGAGGAGGAAAAGCCGGAGAACCCGGAGAAAAAACCCTCGTGGCATGGTAGAGAACAACACATCAAACAAACTCAAACTCACATATGATCCAGCGTCCGAGCCGGGACTCGAACCCGGACCACAGCGGTGAGAGGCGAGTGGCTTAACCACTACGCCACCCATGCCACCCACTTATAATTAATAATGCACTTTGATTTAACATTACTCGAAAACCTGTAAGTACTCCATACCTTGTTTATATTTGTTTGTCGATAGCCGTATTCTTCATAGTCGAAACTGAAGATAAAAACAACAATTTCAAATTGAAAGGAAAAAGAGATATACAGTAAAAGAACTTGAATGTTGCTGTTTTGCAGTTTCGGTTCCCGAATAGTGCGTTATTTCCTATGCATGCAGTACAGTTAGAGCGTATAAGAGAGTGCATAGGAAACTAACTTAGTTTTCCAACATTAAAATCAAGAAGTGTACAATACTCCCCGGAGCCAATTGACAGGCTTGAGTATTAGTCTTCTAGATTTTAGAACGTGCCAAGAGCGCGAACCTCAACGACAGTGGCACGTGAAAAAGAACGTTCTGGCCACGTCCGCGCCGTTGCTGTTTTTGGTTTCCTAGGTCCCTATCAAACGACACGCGAGTCAATGTAAGTTTTGAATAGGAACTTTCTCGACTCGTTTGAACATCCTTAGGAGGAATCAGTCTTTTTTGTTTAATTTGTAAAGAGAAAATGTTTAGCAATTCGGACTAGAAAACAAACAAACAAACAACAAAACTGACAGGAAAAGTTTTTACGATGACTGTTCAAACGAGTCAAACTTTGCACCAACTTGCGATCAAAGTGCTCGCAAAACGGTGATGCAAATAGCTGCAAGTCGATGCAAGTTAGCAGTCACATGAGACCCAAGTCAGCCTATCTACAGGCTCTCTTCCCCTCCCCCTTCTCCCCTCCCCCCAGAGGGCCTGTAGTAAGGGGTGAATTAAATCTACCTTGCATATCCAGACGAGAGTGACTTGAGTTCATCATAGAAATCAATAATAATCTCACTTAATGGCAGGAGATACTTTAACATAATGCGATCCTGGTCAATATACACTACATCGAGCTGCTCACCTCTTCGATTCTATGGAATAACAAAAACATTATCGGTAAACTGGTTCAATCAATGCCAAAACTGTTGGTACGATTGGCATTTTTAATCCATGGTCAAATGATTCTCTGTCCTCTCCACGTCCCTAAATTGGACCGGATAGATAACATGACACAATGGACTAATAATCCTCTCCCCACGCCCTCCTGGTTACCATAGAAACCGTAATATTGTAAAGAGGGTGTGAGGGACTACAAAAGACATGAAAAAGATGCCCAAAGAAATGTCCAGAAAGTGATGATGATAAGCAATTAGAGAGCTTATTTGTCGCGTACAGGGGTAACGCGGGCAGACGACAGAGAGGATCACGTGACCTGCTTTTATCGTGTCTGGGAAATTTCATGTTTGTTGTAAGCACGAAAAGTCACGCTCACGTTTCAAGTGTCAAACGCGTAACGGTAGACGCGAAAAGAGTCGAGGATCACGTGACCTGCTTTTATCGTGTCGGGCAAATTTCATGTTTGCTGTAAGCACGAAACGTCACGCTCACGTATCAAGTGTCAAAAGCGTAACGGTAGACGCGAAAAGAGCCGACCGCGTGATCTTCTTTCCCGTTTGTCGTTTCCCGTGTACACGAAGCTTTATCTCTCTAATGTGTCAATGAGGCTAAGAACTGTAAGAGTTAGCATCAGAACAGACTTTGTCTACCAACCAACCTGACAAAGTGTCATCATTTTGCCCATGTATTCTTGTGGAAATATTATTGTCCCAAGTATATAAGGTTCACGATATTCTTCAACTTTTGATGGATCAGGAAGCTGAAAGACAAACAATAACATGCGACTGTGGGAAATAACAAAATCTAGTTCTATCCAAGATTACTGCCATGCCCAACATCTTAAATACACAGCCCATGTTTGTCGCATGGAGAATGACGCCCTCCCAAAACAGGTCCTTTTTGATAAAAGAACCACCTCAAGAGTCTGGAAGCGAGTTGAAGACCTCCTCCAGATAGACTCAATGCAAGCTAGAAGGATCATGATGGACAGAAATAAGTTCAGTCACCTGCTCAGGGAAAGATTTCCTGAACAGATGTGCCCTAAGGCCAAGGATGGACCAAGAGGGAAAATATGATGATGATGTGATGAGCATCAATATGTAGGCCAAAAGTCTACGATGGAGATACTATGAGTGACAAACTTTATTTTGTTTATTATGCTCTAGCAAAAACGACCACTTTTAAATTTTACTAATAAAACAATTTGCACGTCAAGTGGTCACTTAATTCAACAATTATAGCATGGGTATACCCACCTCTAAGGGATTAAGGATGTCAACTTCCTTCTGTTCTTGTTTCAAAATTGCTGTGAGTTAATAAGGATAGCAAACGTTAGATATTATTAAAGATGTAGGGTTGCAGTTAGAATGCAGAATCTCAATTTGGAATTGTGTAATGTTGACTAATGAAGTACATGATGCCAAATTATTTGCATTGTTCTGTTTGTTGTTGTTGTTGTTGGTGGTGGTGGTGTTGTTGTTGTTGGTGGTGGTGGTGTTGTTGGTGGTTGTTGTTGTTGGTGGCAGTATTGTTGTTGTTGGTGGTGGTGTTGTTGTTGTTGTTGTTGGTGGTGGTGGTGGAGGTGATGTTGTTGGTTGTTGTTTTTGGTAGTGTTGTTATTGGTGTTGTTGGTGTTGTTGTTGGTGTTGTTGTTGGTTGTTGTTGGTGGTGGCAGTGTTGTTGTTGTTGTTGTTGTTGGTGGTGGTGTTGTTGTTGTTGTTGTTGTTGGTGGTGGTGGTGGTGATGTTGTTGGTTGTTGTTGTTGGTAGTGTTGTTATTGGTGTTAGTGTTGTTGTTGGTCTTGTTGTTGTTGGTGGTGTTGTTGGTGTTGGTGTTGTTGTTTGTTGTTGTTTGTAGTTGTTGTTGTTGTTGTTGGTGGTGTTGCTGTTGGTGTTGTTGTTGTTGTTGTTGATTGTTGTTGTTGTTGTTGTCAGTGGCAGTGGTGGTGTTGGGGTGGTGGTTTCAGTGGTGTTGGTTATTGTTTTATTAATAATAAACGTTGTAAAATATAAATATCTACCTCTATAAGGTACACTTGGTGTAGTTATTATAACACTTGTAGAGTACTCCTAGAATAAATGAGTAAACATACATCTGTCTGGTTGCCATAACATTTGTATGGTTGCAAATCTCTTCAATATGAGGTGGCCAATGGTTAGTGCACAACAAACAGATCATAATGGAAGACAAGCTCAGTTAATCAAGTCTCCTTAATGAACTGTTTACTTATACTAAAAGATAAAGGTAAAGCAACCATATTTAGCATCAGTAACTCATAACAGTCGTAGACTGATAAACTTGAGGCTGACTATGAGCTCACTTTAACCCCTCTCTCAATCAGTGCTCCTTTTTAAAGCTACATAGAATGGAAAGAAGTTGAAACAAGGATGTGAGGTTAGTGTGAGAGGATGGAACTTGTGACCTCTTGCACCGAAAGCCATGCACTAACCAACTGTGCTATTCTTGCTCCTTGACAACATGTATGTGTACATGTACAGAGTTCATGTATATTGAAACTATTAACAGAATATTAACCTGTTCTAATCTTTGCTGGAAAACATCCATGTGTAACAATCCAAGAAAACCTAGTCTCCATCCTTGACCCAGTGCTATGCTGAAAACAGGACAAAATTATGCCATAATGTTACTTCTTAAAACAACACATGTATATACAGTCTGTGCTATGTTGTGCTTAATGCCATTCTGCATCAATGTATTTTCATGGTCAATACTTTTCACCTGGATTTCATGAGTGGTGGAAGCAGAAGCAAGAGCAACATGCGCACATTCAGGGAATCATAAGATAAGACAACAAGCAGTGCATCACGGAATCTGTGTAACTATGTTCTTTCTGCTTCTGCTTAGAATTGTCACTCATGAAAACCAGGCTAGTCTTATCCCTCAGAAGAGACAGAGTTGTTAGATACAAGTATTATGTGTTTGACATACCAGCTATCAGGATGAATGGTGACGCTTGCATCATTCAATGTTAGTTTCTCTATTGCACCTCGCAATGTGATATATTGAGACATGTCAACTGGATACACTCCTGCAAATACCTGCAATATATAATAACTATACATTATTATTAATCCAATCATTTATGACAGTATCTAGAGAGCTCAGGCAGAGGAAGAAGCTATTCAGGTGTGGCAGGGAATATGGAAAAAGGGTTGAGAAAGAAAAAGGAAATGACAAAAGGGGTGGGAAAATAAAGAAAGTATTTTCCTTTTCTATCTATCTTTTCTTCCATTCATTCCAAACCCACCCCTTTGGAGAACAATCTTACTCTTAGTTTTAAAGGGGTAAACACAGTTTGATGTGTGGTTTTTACCATCGGCATTGAAGGTTTAAATCCAGGAAAAGGTTGAACATCAGTGTTGACATGACAGAATGTATCTCCTACTTGAGCTTCTTTTCTGTTTCTCATTCCAGTTATCAGGTAACCAACTTGGCCAGCATATCTGAAATAAAGAAATGAGAAATAGGCATTATTACAACACTACAAGAACATAAATGTATGTCAAAGTAAATGTACATCCATACAATGCACCAGTGGAATGTTCATCTGGATGCATAATTCCAAGGTCGGCTACTTCGTAGATTTGACCAGAGTGAATCGACTTGACTTTGTCACCTAAAACAGAGAAAACAAAAAGGCGATCAAATAGGCAATATAAATATTACTTGAGTGATGATGAAAATATATAAATGTTAAAACAGTGATACTCTACCTTTCTTTAAGTTTCCATTGAGCATGGCTACAAGGCAGATAACTCCTCTGTACTGATCATACCAAGAATCAAATAGAAGAGCTGACATAGGTTTATGGATATCACACTTTGGGCTACAAATACATTTCAAAGAATCAATCACCGCAGCCATTTAAGAAAACATTCAAAAATAATATCCACTCCACAACTCAAATGACTTGACTTAGGGGGTGTTTACATGGCACTAGGATCATCCTCCAGAGCGGGCGAATCATCCTACCTGCTCTCTATATATACTGCATTCTGTTCAGTAGGATGATCCTAGTACCCAAAGCGAAGACACAAATTTCCATGCAAACAGAATGCAGGAATTGTATTTCCCGTCAGTTTTTATTGTACAAAATCAACAACGTACCTTGGTATCTTTTCAACTATAGTTTTCAGTAATTCGTCCACACCGACTCCTTCTTTGGCAGAAAGCTAGTGTCAAAATAGGACAGTAAAAATCAACTCTTGCACTTATATAACTGCTAATTAAAATCTTCCACAGACCTTTAAAACTTCCAGCGCATTCAGATCAAACAGTTTTTCTATTTGAAGTGAAACTTGATCAGGATTTGCAGTCTTGAGATCAATCTACAATATTAAAAATGCTAAATAATGTTTCTATAACTAGTAGGTGTTGCCTTGTGTTTTAAATGAATTTACTTACCTTGTTGAGAACAGGAATGATGGTGAGGTCAGCATTAAACGCAAGGAAGAAGTTGGATACTGTTTGGGCTTGGACTCCCTGATAATATCAAGGGAAAATTATTATTAACCATTATCCCTGCAGAGTACGTTATACATTTTTGTGGATTACAGGGAAGTTGAAACTACTGAAAAAAAAACACATACATGTATGTATCTGTATTTATACAACCCAGACTGTATATTAATTACCTGAGCTGCGTCAACAAGAAGAACTACACCCTGACATGCAGCAAGAGATCTTGAAACCTCATAGCTAAAGTCTACATGACCCTATAGAATACATTGTAAAGTATGTAAACTAATAGTTGAACAGTTTTTCCTGATTTTTACCTCCTCTCCTATAAACAAACAAACAAACAAACAAACAAACAAACAAACAGACAAACAAACAAACAAACAAACAAACAAACAAAGCAGTTCAAAGTTCTTACTGGTGTGTCAATTAAGTTCAGCAGATATGTTTGGTCTTTGTACTTGTAAAATAATGAAGCTGTCTGAAGATAAAAATAATAATTACCATAATTACAAAACATTAGTATGAAGATACTGGTGTTTATGCCCAACTAACCTGTGCTTTGACTGTAATTCCTCTTTCTCGTTCCACTTGTAATTTGTCTAAAACTTGTTTATTGTCACTACTTTTGATTATAGCTCCTACAAGAACATGCACATGTGTATTTTAATATTAGCATTTTTCATTTGACTGTGCTGTGATATATCTCAGGAATTTGATTTGGAAGACATCACTAATCAACTATTAATTAAAATCTAGAGACATTTCACAGCACAATGACACATTTAATTGATATTATAAAATAACTATGATATAGCGAGCGCTCTGATTGGCCAAAGGACGCGTGTCGCACGTTCTCTATGAGAACACACTGTCAGCACATGCGCGCACATTTTCAAACTTTCTCCAACGAAAAAAAAAAATAAAACTTCAATTGTATTTTATAAAAGAAATAGAAAACTCAGCAGCAGTGCTATGTTGAGTTATAGAAGCACTTGGGAATTGTAAGAAGACTCGAGAAGTGTTGAGAAGCACTTGGCTACGCTTCGTGCTTCTCTTGACACTTCTCTCATCTTCTTACAATTCCCGCATGCTTCTATAACTCAACATACACTGTAGCACGTTGCCTCGTTTTCTATTTCTACATGGAAAAATACTCTATAGTATAGTGTCTCAGGACATTTCCTACTACTACACAAGTCACATTTTGGACATTAGAATGAAAGCCTATAAAGCTTGGTTTTCACTTGAGTTGGAATCCGAGTCAGAATCCAAGCCATAAGCAGTTAATGCAAGTGAAAACTGCTTGTTATAAGCAGAATCAGATGCAGAAGTCTCAATTTGATGTACATGTGTCTTGTACATTTGTATTTCCGGCTCAAAATGGTGGACAGAAAGTGAGTATTTTGATTGGCTGTTTGCTTCGCTTCCAATTCTGCTCCTAATATTCTGTTTTTCACTTATCATAACAGTCTGAGTTGGAATCAAAATGTCAATTTGGAATATCAGATATTGGAATCGGTCTGAGATGGAATATTATTCTGTAGTTTAATTAGAACTTCTACCTGTCATTTCTAATATTCTATCAGCCAGTGTACTCTTTCCATGATCAATATGGGCAACAATACTGAAATTCCTGATTCTCTCAGGGGGAAATTTAGATAATTCAAATTCATTCTGAAAAAAATAAAATAAAATAAAATAATAAAATAAAATAAAAATAAATATTATGTAATTAACACAACCAGGGGTGGATCCAGGATTTTGCAAAGGGGCTGTCCCAAATAGGCCTCTTGAGAGATGACGTCACATCCAAGATGGCAGCCTCCTAACAATGGAATCTGATGACATCATCTCACAAGAAATAAGTAAACTTGTATGGTGCTAGGGGGTGTAGCTATGGACGCCCCTCCTGGATCCACCCCTGACAACTCACATACATTCTAGATTTGTTACATAATGAATCACTCACATTTTCAGAGGAGCTAGGATTTGATGAGCTGAAGAATCTCTTGAGCTCTTTTAACCTAAAGAACAAATCGATTTAATTCGTAATTGCCCATTTACTAATGTATATAGCTAATGCAAAAATACACATTAAAAATTGCATATTCACATTAAGTGTTGTTGTAATCAGTAATCAGATGAATGACAAATTTTCACTAGAATGTCTTCTGGTTGACAGAGTGCGATGACTACTTGAAGTCAGATAAAATTATGCTTGTGTAACGCTGGCTTTCATCAGATGATAAATTACCTTGAAGTTATGGTGCGAATCTTACAGAATGACAGCAAACTTCGTTGACGTCGAACTACTGACCAAATGTGCATCGTGATAGTTAACTAAATAAGATAAATGATCCTTAAATCATGCGAAATTTAGCTTTCTCGAAAATTGTGCTGTTCTGTCCGCCATTTTGTTTTTAAAAGTAACACCGCTGACAAAGAAAAACTGAGGAAGTCTGGGAACTAAAATACTCTGATTGGTTAGTTAGTTTAGATGGACCAATCAGAGTGGAGCAGCTCTGGAAGAACACAGAATTTGAATTTGTTTCGATAAAAAACTTTTTTGTCTTCAATATTTCTATAAAACTTTTTACGATTCCCTCAAAAATGGACAAAGATCAAGACGAAATCATCAGGGAGCTTTATCAGCTGAAAGAGGAGAACAGATTGCTGATCGAAGAGAAAGAAAGCCTGTACCGCGATCGTGAATTAGCAGGAGAACTCGGGAAAACTTTACTGCAACAGAACAAGGAGTTGGAGAGTAAATTGGAAGAGATGAACGAGGAACATACAGCTTTTATAATGAAATTAGAGGTTAGAATTTAAGTAATGTAGTAATTAAGTGTTTAATGATAATTCAGATGGATTACTGACTGATTTTCGCTAGCAATTTAGAGGTTTTCAATAGGAAACAACTTAATCATGATAAAATCTTTTACATATAATAAGCTTACATTCGTAACTTATCTAAATTTTAAACAAAAATTTAAACATATTTTTGTACATTTTTTAAGGAATTAAAGCAAGAAAATTACACTGTCAGATCAAGGCTAGAAACAGAAGTCAAAGCTAAAGATCACCATCTTGATGAAATCGAAAACATCAAAGAAAATCTCCAAAAACAGTTTGATCAGGAGAGTGCTCTAAAGCAACAAACTACAGAAAAAAAGCTCAAGGAATTGAGAAAAGAGATCGAGTCGCTGCAAGTAGAGATTAACAAACATGTGATGATTGAGGGACAGTTCAAAGAGAAAATAGAACAACAAGAAGAGATGTTGGAGAATGCCCGCAAATACAACAAACAACTTCAGTTTGCTGCAAACTTTGAGACAGATTTAGAGGAGCAAAGACGTTTGTGTAGTGAGCTACAAATTGAGAGAGATGCTTTGATGATGGAGATAACAGAGTTGAAAAATATTCAGGAACAGCTGGCATTTGACAAGAAAGCCTTGGAAGAAAGATTTGAGTCTATTGAAGAGGAAATGCAAGAGAAAAATCGTCAGTCACAGATGTGGTACAACTGCTTACAGGTACTGTATGAACAGTAGTAACAAATATAGGAACTTTATATACATATATAGGTGCATTGTAAGTTAAGGTGTCTAGGTTTGTGGATATAATTCAAGCAAAATGCCCATCCCAGAGTGATCAAAAAGGGGAGGGGTAACAATGTTCTACCTCTTTAAAGCGCCCCCCCCCCCCAGCTCAGACCCCCCCTGGAAGAGTGATGTTGTTGTTGTTGAAAATGATGGTGGTGTTGTATACAAATTTACCATCCATGGTTGCTATTATCATTATAATAATATACATGATTGTATAATTTTTTTCTGGTAAAGGAAGCTCGTCAAGAATCTGGAGAATTCAAAGCCGAATTGGACACCTTGAAGGCTGAAATGGCCAACAAAGACTTCAAAAACAAAGGAAATTCACTCTTTGGAGAGGTACACATTGATTCCTTATTTGATTGTGACATCTCTTGTTGCATACCACTAAAAAATTGTGGTGTTTCTCATTTGCCAGGTTGAAGACAAGAGGCTTGAACTTGAGAGGAAGTTTTTAAGTCTACAGACTCAACATGAATGCTTGATAAAAACTCACACAGTTACCAAGCAACATCTTCATAAACTTAAGGTAAATATATAAGTAACTGCATGCAGTATCCTTAAATGGGAATTAATCAGGGCTATAAGATTAGATATTATAGAGAAATATTGGTCACAGCTTCTTATATAAAAAACTTGCATTGTTCCTGTGCAATATAATGTGGCAAATTATTCATCTCATCATAAAATCATGTTTGTTTTCCAGAACCAAGTAGCAGCTCTTCTACAGGTCAAAGGAAATACAGCTGATGTCTCACAGTTGCAGAGGCTTCAACAAGCTTGTGCTCGCAAAGAAGGAGAGCTTAAGATGATGGTACAAAAGGTCAAAAAATTGGAGAAACAACAGGTACAAGAACTGGAAACCCCATCTGTATGACTTAATTTGTAAATTGTCATTTAATTATTAATATTTCTTTACAGGCTGAGAATTGTCTGACTACTCGGCTGAAGGAATTTCATGATGCATTTTCTGATTTTGGTGACAAGAAGGATTATGTTAACTTCCTAGAGCTGCAGCTGAAAGATGAGAAGTATGAAAATTCTCATTCATTCATTCATCCATCCATTCACTAATCCATTCATTGCTTTGTCCACAAAACTGCTGGTTACATAATTTGTTCAAAATTTGAATGGGCAATTTACCTTTTTAGAGAAAAGATCATGGAGATGCAGAAAGAGCTTCAGACAAAAACCCTTCTTCAGTTGATTGAGAGTGATCGACTTAGGAATACTGAAACTGAACTCCACAAAGCTGAAAGTACTGTAGAACAGCTGAAAGCTGAAAACACAAAGAACAGACTGAAAATAGAGGGCTTGAAGATGAAATTACAAGAAGGTTAATTTTCCTCTTCACTTTGACTTCGTAGTACAGTAGTGATCAACTTGCATTAATTTCTAGATTGAAAGAATGTTCACTTTTCACAAAGCTTGCTTAATTGCCTGATAAAATAATAACTTTGAACTCCAACTCAACCATTCTTTGCTTTCTGACTACAGCAAAACAAAGTGCAAAGAGTGACCAACAACCAACCACTAAAAGTCTCCAAAAAAGTAAATCAGCTTCTGCTATTCCCAAGAAAGTCACAATAAAACGCATAAGTTCATCAGTACAAAACACCAGTTCAGTCAAAACTGCAAAAAAAGAATTGACAAGTGACATAAAATCATCACTCAGTGAGGTGCAGCCAGCTGCAGCCCATGTATCACCACCGGAAAGCAGTACCTCAAACTCTACACAAAATGCAATGTCTGAGAGTTTGTTTGATGAGATAGCAGGAACTACAAAGGCAGAGAATGACAAGGAAAGTATTTGTATGGAAGAGATACCATCTGAGGTGAATCCTCAAAGTGATGTCAAACATGTCAGATTTCAAGTAAAGCTTGAGGATGGTGAAACTAGTGAAAAGCCAGATGTTGCAGGCAATGCCAAAGAAAATACAGATCCAAAGGTAGGCTTGTTTGTTTGTTTGCAAGGGGTTAGGATAAACCAAAACAAGGTGCCAACTATCCTAACCCTTAGTTTGTGACAAACAGATTGATTGATAACCCGAGTATCAGCTTAAAGGAGGGAGGGAAAAGGGGGGAATGAAGGGCCATCTTCTTTCACTTTTTCCCCTCTTCCCCAGCCCATTGATATGAAAATCAGGCTAATTCTTGATTAAACTCTTTTCAGGAACATACCCAAAGCAATACAAAGACAACTACAAATACATCAAAATCTAATGGTAAAAAGGCAGCAGGATTAGTAGTGAAAGGACAAAGACAAGCACCTACAGTCATTCATGTAGGAAAGGCTACTATAAATGAATGCCCACAGCAATAATTAGATTTACCATAAAAATGATTGTTAAATAGAGCTCCAAGACAGTGTACTTATATATAGAACTAAAATCACAAGTGAGAAAAATGTTTTAAGTTACACTGTAATGATGCAACATGCAAAGTATATACAGAGCACTCCCTGGTTCTTGGAAAGATAGCAGAAGTATTCCAAATGGCTGACAATTACTCTTATTGTTATTGAATGCAAGGTTAACTGTAAGTCTAAGATGAACTGCACATGTATAGTTCTTTCACTATCAATTCAAAATATAATGCAATGATTTCAAAGTTTATTATTATCATCACAAATCATAATCTACAACCATTTACAATCAATTTGCATAGTTTCACACAAAACAATGTATTATTGACATATCCACCATGTTGTTAGTATTAAAATACAATATTCCGCACTATATATTACACACTAATAATTATTATGAAGGTACAATAATGTATATATAATTATATGTTGACTGTAAAAAAAAGTCTATATTGTGTCATGTAGTGCTGTACCATGTTTGATCAACATGATTTATAAAATATTAGATATAACGCACATGTGCTGATTGGCTGGCTACCGTGTTTATATCAGAGAACAGAGACATGGCTTGCACAAAAAACGTTGAAAATATTTTATAAAAGCAATATAAAATGATATCACTTATGTCTCTGTACTGTGATATAAACACTCTGGAAGATGTAGAGCACTCGGACAGCAAAGGAAACACTCAGCTACGCCTCGTGTTCCTAAGCTTGCTTTTCTCTTGCTCTACATCTTTCATTGTGTTTATATCACAGTATAGAGACATGCACACCCATTTATACTGCTTAAGCACAGACCTTTTTAGTTATAAATTAGGTAACTTACAGTAAAATGTACTAAATGGAAATGTGCAACACAGACACTATAATTATAAGAGGGACCTGAGACGAGTACTTCTTTGGAGGGCCTAGACTCCAAACATCAGTTATAATGAAATTCTTGTTGTACAGCATTACATATTTCAATGTATGTCTTACTGCATCTTTATACACCTATGCAATATACATTATATACTTGTTTACTTATTGGTTTCCACACTTATGTGTTAAGTGCTGCCAAGTGACTCACAATGTATAAAGTACTGCATAGAATTTCCTAACAGTTCAATAAATCATTGAACCATAAACGTCCTTGAGCGTGCCTTAAAATTCATTTCCTACTTTATTTGTTGGCAATCAAATAGGGAACACAAAATGCAAAAACTATAAACCTGCGAGAAAGTTGACTAAATAGTGCTAATAATTAGAGTGATGGCACTTAATCCGTGAAATAGATATTAGTCTAACAGACATTAGTAGACACAAACCTCCATTGTTTTCTTTTATTTTGATTAGACTATTAGACATTGACTATTAGATTAAGTGTCATCACTCTAAATCATATCTAAAGTTTTGTTAGCACTAAATAGCAACATTACTACATTTTCACGGGTTTACAGCTGCCTACCCCACTATAAAATGGTACTCTTTAAAAAGCAATCCTCTCATTTGATTATATTTACAATGCATCAATCCTTGCTAAACATATTCTGTACAGCTAAATACAAGCAAGTAGGCTAAGACATTACATTTGCTGAGTGGTGAGGTCAACATTTCAAACAAGTGCAAAAGAGGATGCAGTGCTAAGAAGCAATTATACATTATCAAGTCTGTATGTTGCTTGTGAAACTAAAGCCCCAATTATGAGCCAGGTGGGCGGGCCTGTGTCTCATGTAATTGCAATTACAGATTTTTATGTTTCATGGATAAGCTTGGATCTTGGTAATAAGCAAGCCTGCACAATGGGGCAATGTCATAAACAAAATGTAATTAGGTCCTAAGTTTTGAAATAATGCAATATTTCCAGCCTGCTGGATGCCACTAGTACAGTCAAACCATTTTTACTGATTATCTGAAAATGAAAAATTTGAAAATTGATTTTCTGCAATACAGAAATGCACACATTACAATTTGATGCAGATATTCAAACTTCAAAGATAAACCACTTGTATCTCTAATATAGAGTGGTACGTGGGAATAACCACTTGTATCTCGTTGCACATATCAAAGTTAGATTCAAATCATTGGTCAGTGAGGAGTAAAATGGTGAGTAAAGTAGTCCCCTCTAGTGCACATATAATTATTATGAAAGCATTTTGCATTATGCACCTTCCTGGAGATGTCATGTTAAAGTTGACCATGCTTATGTACATGTGCATTCTTCTATGAGCTCAGGTATAGTGAATTTTGAGCAAGCATGCAGCAACAACAACCTCAGAGTGGCTGACTTGAAAACTATGGTACACACACACCTCTGACCTCAACAAGGTGCATTTCTGTGTGCAGTGTTGATTCGACTCACCTTCAGAATATGCAGAGTCAGCAATAACAAGATACAAGATCTTGGGGTACAAGTGTTCCTTCTCACCCAGCAATTCACTGATCTCCTCTGAAGAGGAAGCAACATTAGCATCTTCATCTTCATTCTCTTGAATGGCCTATAACACAATAATCATGAATTTGTCACTATGTGAAACAGTGATAAATTAATTTAATGAAATTTAATGAACGATGTTGAGAAGGGCTTCAATATAACAAGGTCAAAAATATTCTCTATTCATTCAAAAGAGGAGCTTATTATTCCCAACAGAAAGCTATTATGTATATATTGACTGAGTGGGAGGGCCAGACAGGGAAATATTTGGCTCAAGGTCATGGTCATAAGGATCTCCCTGCACTTGGTCTGTGCCTAATGACCAAGAACCAAATATTTTCCCATCTTGCCTTACCTAACTCAGTCAATAAGCATTTTATTATGTGACTCTTTTTGATCATTAAGAGCATTGGGGGGGGGGGGGGGGGGTGCAAATACAGGTCACTTGATAATACTAGTCATGTGTTTCACCTGTACGGCTTTGACCAAGTTGTTCAAATTAAAGTGAATTATTTTTTTAGTTTTACATGTAATCCTAGGTTAAATGGTTAAAATCAATGGTTTTCTTTAGACTTAAATTAATCCTGGGTTAAAATGAATGATTTTCTTTAGATTTAATCCTGGGTTAAAATCAATGGTTTTCTTTAGATTTAATCCTGGGTTAAAATGATAAATTATTTCCTGTCAAACAACAAGACTCCATTGTCTTACCTGTAAATACTTGTAAACTCTAAGAAACCTGTCAAAACCCAGCTCTTGCTCTAAAGCTAGACGTGACTCTTCCAGTCGCTGGAAAACACTGTCATCATCCTCATCATCTTGCTTTTGTTTGTCATCAGCATCATTAGAATCTTCATCATCTTCTCCCTCACCTACAAAACAATTGGAGCGCATCATTGTCATGAATATGAATGTGAAAAACTCTGACATGACATAGACAACAGACTGCAGGTATTTCAGATAAAGCACTAATATTTAGCTTGTTCCTCATGCAATGTAATTAATCTAAACATGTTGCATATTTGATGAAATTCTATCTAAATGTAAAAAAGATAATTTTATTGACATGTACATCTAGTCTATGGCATCACTGTCTTACCAGAATCCCAGTCTTCGTTCAGATTAGAAAGTTCAGAAGAACGACCACCATCTTTTGCACTATCTGTATCATCAACTGAGAAGAACAAATGAAAAATGTTTATTTGTGTATTCATTGTATATTTATTTGATCATCCATTTCTTACTGGATTGCCAAAAAAATTGTCATGCTGTCTTGTTTGACTGAAGAAAGAAGACAAGACCTCCAGGGCAAAATAGAAGTTTTTCACATTGTGCCTTAAATTTTATGCAATTCATTCATTTTAACATTCATTCATTCATTCAACATCTATTTATTCATTTTCATTCATCCATCCATTCATTTGACTTCTGAAATACAAGCAGGGACAACAGTGAACTAATTACTATGAGCCATGGATACATGGATACATGCATACATGTTATGGATACATACCAGTGGGGGACTGTGTATCAGCACTTGGATCCCATTCCATACTCTGAACTGTACCAGCAGTTTTCATAGGAGATGGTGAGCGTGCTGCAACAATTTGTTTACAAGTATTAAATCAATATTTTACATATCACAATTAACTCATTTAAGTGTCAGGTACTTGTTGCTTTATTTCACTCACTGTCTTGTGGTTTTTAGAGGAAAGGTTTGTGATGGGATTTGTCTAATGAGTACTGCAGGTTAAATTTCCAGTTGAGGAATTTGATTACTTCAACATTTGTTTTGTTTTGTTTCATGTTTGTCCATGTTGTTACATGTTTGTACAACCAAAGTAAACTATCTGAATCTTGATGCATGGGCGCAAAATATACAATAGACTCACCAGAACTGATTAGTACATCACGCATGGAGGCAAGCATGTTTTCATATTCATTATCATCATCTTCATCGTCAGGGCTAATATTATAAGAAATAAAATATATAAAATATAGATATATATCAAAAAGATTGAACAAGTGCAAGTTTTTTCAGTATTAATTAATCTATTACCTTCCTTCAAGTTCTTCTTCCTCTTCGTCATTGTCAATAAGTTCATCATCATCATCATCATCCTCTTCTTCCTCCTCTTCTTCATCGTCATCATCATCATCACCTCCATCTTCATTGTCTTCCTCATCTTCATCATCATTTTGGTCATCTTCACCAGCTTTATCGCTATCATCATTTATGATCTTCTCTTCAGGGTCTTTCCCAGGAGTGGCAAAAATCAATCGAAGGTCAGGCATTGAGCATGTACGCAAATGCTTGAAAAGAAATAAATTGATTTGAAATTTTAAATTAAAGCAAATTGAGCTACAAGTTTTGACAATTTTGTAATATGTTAAGTACTTTATCAAAGGCACTGCATTTAGTTATTCTTTACCTTGGAATTGGTATCATAATTCCCAGTTTTTAGTAATACAGCATGAGAACTTGTATTGGGTGAACCATCAGCAGTGTGGAATGAACTACAAAAACCAACACAAACCTCAATGAATTAGGAGTGAATAGATATGAAATCAATTTACTTTACTGTGTCTATATTTTGCCTACTGTTACTGAATGCCTACCAATACTCTGTCAACAACCTTATTTATAGCCAGCCTACAAACACGCTATGACATCTGATAACACCCTCTGATACCCTATACCCAGGTGATATTGTCTGGTTTTATCACTCAGTGATTAGAGTATTGTGTCAGAATACACTTACGATTCCTCGACAGATAAATCCTCAACCTGCAAGTCATCCGTGGAACTTTCAGGTTCTTTTGGAGCACTTTCTTCATTTCTTTCTGATTTCAGAAATTGTTGATAAGCGTCCCTGGCATCAGCACCTTCTTTACCAGGGCTTCTTGGTGAACCTAGTGATGTATAATATATTGGTATAATATTACACATGCTCTGGTTGTTCAGAGCCATGTGTGATAACAGTACACATGCACAGATGACATCACAGAATCTTATGTGCACTCTGATTGGTTGAAATGCTTTCAATATAAAACTCAACTTTTTTCATCTATCAGAGTACAAATACATGAAAAAATGGAATCTATTTGCTATTAGATAGTACATATTACACAGATTCCTGTACATGTATTGTTGTCTGAAATTCGTCCACTAGGCCCTCACTTTTTTGAAGGTTTCTATTAATAAATAATGTTATGTTTAGGGAGACTGTGGACCCGTAAGAATGTTAATTACAATATCATTACATCGAGTTGCCTCTGACTGAAACTAGAAGAATTTGATGTTTTGGCTAAGAATGTGTTTAGTCAGGATCAACATGAGGGGAAATGGATGGAAACTAAAGTTATGCTTTTGCTCTTGTTGCAAAAGTTATTGAAACCCCTCTTCTAACAATGACTATTCTAAAAATATTGAAACATAGGGACATCCAATTAAGATGGCCAAAAGTACCTCTAGGGCTAGTTGGTTTTTCACCCCATGCTTTGATAGGACTCTTAGGCTCTGACTCTTCTTTCTGTTCTTCAGGCACAGTCTGTAATTTATCTTTCTTTAAGAAAACAGTTTGTGGAGTACTTGGTGACCCAGGTGTACTCTTGTCTACTTTAGGTGAGTCTGTTGACACAGTTATTGTTTGACCAATAGGTGAAGTTGGTGTAGCTACTTTAGAGGAATCTGACACAGTGATTGTTTGCCCAATGGGTGCAGTGGGTGTGACCTCAGGGTGGTCCCCAGTGGAAGCAGATTTGCTTACTGTTATTGTCTGCCCAATAACTGGACTAGTAGGAACAGTTGGTTTGGAAATGGTAATGGTCTGGCCAATGTTAGCTGATGGTTGTGGAACCTTTTTAATGGCAGCATCACTTTCATCAGTTCCATGTACAGTTGACGTAGCTGTTTGTAGCTTGATGTTTCCCAATGCATTTACAATCTGAGTTTTTTGTTGTCCCCATTGTTTTCTTGCTGCTGGATGGTTTTCATCAGTTGGTTTGACTACAGCATCATTTGCACTGGTAGCTGAAAAAAGACAAATTTACATCAATTGTCAAAGACATGTCATGCCAGGCTCAAGAAGGGAACTCAAAAAGTGCCAGCAATCACTGAGATATATCACCAGCTACTTTGAGGTTTTTGGTGGCATCGCCAGCTACCATATGGTTGTTGTGTCCAGTGCCCTCTACTAAAGGCTCAGTGTCCAGTGCCCTCTACTAAAGGCTCATTCTCGTGCTACTAAAAATCTTTTTTGACAACCCTTCTCTAGTGACGTGATAGACTAGCAACTACATGTACCTTCCATGTGAGATGCCGTGACTTCTAATGGTAACATTCTAGGTTTAAAAGGAATGTTTCCCCACTGTTTCCTAGCAACATGCTCAGATGGCTCTCCTACTAACTCTTCTTCAGAAATCTTGGGAATATCATTCTAAATAAAGATATTTTAGAATGGATAAAAAAAGTTTAGATGAATATAATTGATTGAATGACTAAAATGAATTTAAGTGAATGAATGGATAGATAGATGACTGACTAACTTATGCAAATAAATTGAAGGGTTCCCAGTGAAAATGACCTATTAAGTGACTTTTTGATGGATGACCCGAGATTAACTTTTCCAGCATAGGAAAGTCAATTATACAATTTTATGCCATTGAACATGATCATCAAAAAAGTCACTTAGGCCGTTTTCACATGGAACCTTTCATTTATTAATGAGTGAATGAATGAATGCAGAAAATTCCTACATTCATTCACTCATTAATTCACTGAATGAGTAAATGGATAGACGGCTGACTGAATAAATGAATGAAAGAAGGGATGAATAAATGACTGACTGACTGACTGACTGACTAACTGACTGAATTAATGACTGAATAAATGAATGAATAGATGGATGGATCATTACTGACTGAATAAATAGATGAATGAATGGATGGGTTAAAGGATGGATGAAAGAAACAATATTAAACAAATGAATGAATGAATAAATACAGATTGGATAAAATTTCTTGATATCTAATTCTATCTACATGTACCTCAGAATTTGAGCGGAAAAGAGTTCTGACACCAACTTGTTTCAGTGCTGTCTCCAGACCCACAGCTGCAACAGCTGGCTTTTCTATTCAACACAAATGTCAAGTATTAGACAACATGGAGATTTTAGCATTGATATTAACTAGTAATGTTTGTATCAAGTATGTAATCAAGGTGAAATATGTGAAAACTGCTTGGCACTTATAAATCAGGCAATTTAACTTTCCCTTTTCTCATCTACATGTATGTATACTTACCTTCAGGAACTGCCCTTTTAGAAGGCACAAATACTCTACAAGAAAAAAACACCATTCTTAAAATACAGTTTAAATGCTTGAATCCATCTCGATAGAGTTTTCTGATTTACAGGCTTCAGCACTAATAGCACCAGGCACAAATTAGCATTTATATAGTGTGCAATAGACTAGTGTGCAACACTTACACTCACATATCAGGAAATGTAGGCTATATCCACTCTAAACCAGATTTATAACAAAAAGTTTACATTAACTTAACTGAAATGTGTTGCTCTTTTTGTAGAATTCTTCAAAAATTTAAAAATGCTGCTACAATTGTTACAAAATTAATAGAGGTTGGTACTATCATTTGGTACTGATAGTGGCCTTGAAGTCTGTAAATCATAAAAACCCAATCAAAAGACAAAAAACAATCTTACCTCTCTTTACCACTTGGTTTCTCTTCTGGTGTTATTTTCTTCTTTTCCTGTTTGATAAGATTGTCATCAAAAATATTTATTATTAATGATAATAATTAACATTGAATTTCAATTTCAACATGTTACATTCAAGTAAACCATACCTCCTCCCACTTCTCTTTTCCAGCTTTGTTTAATTTTTCCAAAACTGCTTTCTTCTTTTCATCCAGTTGTTTGCGTAACATGGCTGCACGCTCTTCTGCTTGTGCCTAAAATGTCATACATCATTACATTTGAATTTTATAGTATTCTGTTTTATATCAACAACATCACAAAACAATTAACTGACATGGTAATTTAATTACCTTTAATGCAGCTATCTTCTTTTTTCTAGCCTCAGGATCATATCTGGGATCTCCAGCAACACTGCCATTATCTTTCTACAAAATAATATCAGAGAAATAGGCAACCATCAGAAATGACTAGCACAGTAGTAGCCATGATATTTGGTCTATACCCACCCTTACTGACAATCTTGAATTATTTCATAAAATATTTAAAGTACCAAACTATTTTAAGATTGGTCTTAGAACTCACCTTGGGTGGAGCAGCTTCTACTGGACCCCTAATACCAGCCATTCTCTTCTGTATTTCACGACGCTCTGCAAAATTCTGTCGACGAATGGCTTCAAGTCTTGAAAGGTAATCCTGAAAATACAGAATTAAATATGTAAACCAATGAGACAGGAAGCCATAATGCATTGAATCAATTACATGTTCCTTCACTAACAGACCTCACAGTGTCTGGACATCTCCCATAAATAGATGGCAACTCTTGATCCCTTCTCCTGACAAAACTCTACATTTTAATCTCCTATAAGAAGACACCACTCATAAGCTGCCATCAATTTCTAGTCCCAAAGGTGTCTGCTTATGGGACTAAGGTTTCAACTGTATTGCTTTGAAATAGGAGTGAAGGGGAGGGGGAAGCCTCTCCCTCCCCTTTTCCCCTCCCCCATCCCCTCCCCTTCCTCCCCTCCCCTCCCCAGAGCATTCACACCAAGGTATCATCACATCCTGATGAGTCATTAAGATTATTTTTTGTACTGACTAGTACCTGTTCTTCTTTATTTCTACCATTCTTTCCTGCATTTCCATTACCACCCCCTGAAACTAAAATAAATCCATTGTTTTTAAAATTTGCTCATCAAGCCAAATGCAACATTTGGGGACAAGCATTACAGCACAAAGCCAGAAAATGTGACCATCTACTTTATTTAATACACTGAATCTCCTACATGTATAAGTGACTTCGCAGAACGTCAAATTTAAGTGGTTGCTTACAGAAGGTGTTCCCTATAAGAGATTCCAACTACAGTCATTTGAGTACAAAACTGGCCATCACTTAATCATTAAGGAGGACAGACACAAATAATATTATTAAGAATACATTAATTAAGAATAAAATCATTTAATACCTTTAGGTTGGATAGGTGGTTTGTATTCCTAAAAAGAAAAAAAGATCAGGTTATTAATCACTCTAAACTGGACAGCTTTTGGACCAGCTCTTAATCTCAGCCATGGAGAGGATGTATTGAATTACTTCATGTAATGAAATTAGAACTGAAGAGCTCCCTGCAAAAACACAAAGTTAAGTGCTCTCTAAACAAATAGTTAATTCTTCTTTGAATATAAAAGACATTTTGGGAGATTGTATATTAACTACTTAATTGATCAGAGAGCACTTATGTTTTTGTACTATCTTCAATTATACTTACCCAACCTCCATAATCAGCTTGACCACGCTTCTTGTTCATTGCTGCAGCTCTTTTTCTATTCCAGAATTCTTCCTTGATCTTTGCTCTCTCTGCTGCTTCTGCTCCATAGGCCCTTTTGCAAAAACAATATCATATACAATATTTTTGCTCTGAACAGCAAAATCACTGCAACAACAATCAGTTATTTACAACTTTTTGTTTTCAGTAGCTAATACAGAACAGTATATTAATAATAATTTAATAATAATTGTTTGGTGCTAGGGTGCATGAAATTGTTGTGAAACTAATCAGAGTCAGACCCTCCAATGGAGACCTATCCTGCTTGTACATTTTTGGGGGGGATATACCTGTTAATCTGTCCCTGTCTTGCAGCCTCTAAAGCAGGATTAGGATGTGCAGGGGCATTGTCTGATCTTGTAATAGCAGAAGCTGGTCTTGCTGGTTTAGGAGCAACTGGAATGTTTTCTTTTTGTTCTTGAGCTGACATAGGTCTCTTGTATTTGTTCATTGGTTGGGGATCTTTATTCTACAATGATGATGATGATAATGATGATGATGATTTAGCACCATTTCCTCAAAGATACATTGTAAATGGTACTTTGCAATTGAGTAATGTTAAACTAATGAAATAGCTAAGAATCCCAAAGTTCTGGCAGGAAACCAGTTGAGTAAATACAATCAGGGTCGAGAAGCTGAACTAGGGACTAATGAGAACAAATTCAGCCTAAACAAGTGGCCAGGGTGGGACTTGAACTCCAGGCCACCGGATTATGAGGCTGACAATCTGAACATTTGACCATGTTGCATACAATATTTGGTCAGTAATGATAATTACTAACCATAGTCAAGTTCTTATGTGACAAGTGAATGCTTCCAGGGTGTTTTGGTGACAAAACAATTTATTGTAATCAACAAACTTCTCACATTTGAGTGGCAACATCCCACTAAAAAGTTAATAAAAGTTTACAGACTAATATCTGATTATAGTGATGAATTGTCCTCAACTTCAGAGAACTGCAGAATTGAGTGCCATAGAACTATATGGAATAAAATATTACACTTTGTACAATATCTAACTTACATGTACTACAACAGCATCTTGATTTGCACCAGCTCCAGCAGCTTTCTGTTAATTATTAATCAAATATCAACTAACTATAAACAGGAAACCTTACAAAGTAAACAATGTCATGTATGATCCCAGAAAATATTCATACCCCACCATAGAGGGAGTTTGAAAAAGGATTCTCTCAACCCTCTGGAATTTCCAATTCCTTGCAAACCTTCTGGAATTTGCAATTCCCTCCCATCCTTCTGGAATTTGCAATTTCTTCCCATCCTTCTGGAATTTGCAATTCCCTCCCATCCTTCTAGAATTTGCAATTTCCTCCCATCCTTCAGGAATTTGCAATTCCCTCCCATCCTTCTGGAATTTGCAATTCCCTCCCATCCTTCTGGAATTTGCAATTCCCTCCCATCCTTCTGGAATTTGCAATTTCCTCCCATCCTTCAAGAATTTGCATTTTCCTCCCATCCTTCTGGAATTTGCAATTCCCTCCCATCCTTCTGGAATTTGAAATTCAACGAGTACAAACCTCTGGAGATATGATACTCTGGCTATTCTTCCAGCCTTGTTCTCTGGCCCTGTTGATATGGTCACGTTGCTGTCTCTCCCAGCGCTGCTGCTGTACTTTCTTCATGTAGTCATTGTACTTTTGATCCTATGAATGAAATAGTTTGATGGTTCATTAAAAGGATACAAATCCTTGAGTCCAAGAAGTATATACATGTATATACCTGTTGGTTCATTAGTTCTCTTCTTCTTCTTTCACGTGCATCAATTTCTTTTTTCTTATCTGGAACTTTGGGCTGCTGTAAGTTAACACACAGTAAGACAAATTTGACTAAACCTCACTATTTTGTATTGCTGAAGTATAGTGTAAAGTAAGCAACAAATATTGTTGACAGCAAACTGACGGGTCAACCCAATAATTAAAAATATTTACTTATTGCAATGAATTCCCAGCATACAAGGAAGAAAATGACCATCAAAAAAACACATGAACTTACTGCATTGACAACTTTGACTGGTTTCTTGACTGGTTCACCTCCTGAGCTTGGTTTCCTGTGGTTAATATATTTGTTTCAATTCCATTTCTTTTAGGTAAACAATAATATGACATATAAAATGTATTTATGTAATACATAAAAAAACAGAGTTTTACACTGTCTGTATTTACAGTATAAAGCTCAAAACTGTTACCACTGTTAATGTATTCGCATACTTTTTGTCTCGAAATCCTCCAATTAACACTTAGATAGCAGATCTATGAGGTAAGAGATTCCTATGATGCTGATTGCCAGATGATTCTCAGTTGAAAGTATGCGAATACATATTAAAGCCCAGTCATCTTTTGGGCTTTGCATGTGACTTACTTGGGTGGTTTCTTCTTTGCTACCGACACTGAATACTTAGCTTTGGGATCACTGAGTTTGGGGGCACCTATCAATACATAATAAACAATCCCATTCAGTTATTAATCCTATCATTTCAAAGACCTTGTCTCATTTACCAGGTGCTGGCTTGGCTTGTGCTGGTCTTGGTGGTAAAGGTCTCTGTCCCTGGACACCAAACGGCTTACGATGAAGAACAGTATGGCTGAATTCATCAGCAATAACCTAACAAACCAACCAGGAATAATTAATATTAAATTAAACCACTAAAATATGTTATCAAATGGGCTTAATAAAAGGTATGAAGCCCCTTGTTTGTATGAGCAAGGTTCCCCTAAGCCATGCAGGGTCCTCACATGTGGTCATTCTGACTTGCAGATCATTTTGGATAATCCATGCTTGCTTGAGTGCTGCAGCTCAAGTTATTGCTTTTGGTCCCATTCTACTATCCCTGGTTAGTATGGTTCTAAAGATGATGATAGTTTTTTCCAAAGGTATTATTGGTGTGACACTGGTGCAACAGTAGGTGGTGCACTGGGAATAATTCACTGATTGGCCCCTAGCCATCACATGGAGTATTTCATGTTACAGTCAGGAAATTGTTTGGAAATTGTCATGGAATTGTCATATAAATGTACATTTCAAACGTTTCCACAATTTTTTGACTTGAAATAACTTGATATAACTTGATAACTATTTCATTCATTTTTACAAATTAAAATATAGTTCTAACCTTACTTTGAAATAGTATTTTCAGCAATTCTTTAGATGAATAAAATAATGACCAAATCAAGCTGGAAAAGTCCGTACATTTGTACGACAATTCAGTGACAATGTCTGAGCAATTTAATTTTGTGACCGTAACATGAAATACTCCATATGACAGCTAGGGGTCAATCAGTGAATTGTTGGAGAACACTAGATTGGCATCAAAGAAGCTGCTTACCTCTTGTGAGAGGAACTTTTGTATTCTTGACTGGATAAAATTCTTCTTTAAAATAGTGTTCACTGAGGGTCTGTCACTAAAAATAATTAATAAATCATAATTTATATAATAAATAATGCCTCTATTCATAGGATAAAAGATTTGTATCTTTTTACATAAAACCAGAAAAAAAAACAATAATAATGTTCATCAATTGAAAGTACCATTAATTACATGAAGTGTGCCTACTACTACTGACAATAGATGGTGCCACATCATGGAAGTAGAACTGGATAATACTTAAGATCTGCAATACTGTGGCATGAAACTGTTGCATGGATGGCAAATGATTTAACTGTTGCCCATAAAGGTGCAAAAAAAGTGGCAGTGTAAAAATTGCCACACCTTTACTAGCTACCAACTTACTGAGGATTCCTTTTGAGTAGCTGTGACACCAACAATCTAACATCTGCACCATAGCGTAGTGGGATTGGAGGGTATGAACCCCTACAAATAAACAATTATAATTATTAGCACATTACAAAATTAGATTTATCAGTCATCAATTAAATGGCAATAACTTTTTGTACCTTATTATTTTCAACACTAGATTCTTCATATTTCCAGCTTCAAACTGAATAAAAAGAACAATCATGTTTTAATTGCATATACATGTATGTAAAGTACATTTATTTATTAACTATTGCATCATAAACAGTTAAATAAAATATAAGCAGACAACTTACAGCATGTTTAAGAGTCAACATTTCATAAAGTACACATCCTAATGACCAAATATCACTAAAGAACAACAGCAAAAACACATCAGCATTATTGTATGAAGTTTGAAAACAGATTTTGTTTGAAAATGTTCAAACCAGTATAATTTTCATTTTTTGTTGTCCTAATAAATTGTCAGACAATGGAGACTAAGAATCAAACTCCTTTGAACAATTTCAAATCAAAATACATTTGAAATGTCAATCATGTTTGATTACAAACCTTTTATTATTGTACGGCCTATTTTCTACAATTTCTGGAGACAAATAATATGGAGTTCCTATACATGTTCTTGCTAATTCAACAGTGCTGGAAAAATACAGTCAAATTAGATTTAATACAAAATATTTCAGATGCTGACCCATTGTAAAGTACGATAGGGATGCTTACCTATGTAAAACTCTTGCAATACCAAAATCTCCTAATTTTACAATCCCTTGTCTTGTTAAGAAAATGTTCTATAGCAAGCAACAATTATACAAATCAGATAATGTTCTTGAAATAATAATTACAACACCATACAGTGTACCACAGTGTAGCTCGACCTTACAAACAATTAAAACGCACCATACATCTAGTAGATATTACTGGTAGACAGGACTACAGTCATACTATACCTGTGATTTGATATCTCTGTGGAGGATTTTCCTATCATGTACATGTTTGATACCAAGTGCAATCTGGACAAACCAGTCCATGACCTAAAATTAATGAAAAGAATCAATTTCCTGAGGCATTATAGGCTAACAAGTTCAATGTATACAAGGACAACAATGTTCAATTCAACAATAACAGTAAAAACAACAATTATACAACAATAATAATAACAACAAAAATAACAACAACAACATTATTTTGTTATAAGCACTGGCATTATTTTAACACTTTTTTTGAGTATTTACAATGAATAAGTGGAGTTGTAGGGGTAGATGGGTTGTTATTAATGTCTTTCAGGATGAAATGATAAATGGATGGATGGGAAAATGGGATATGAACAATGAATGGATATATGGATTTATTTGATTGTCATAGGTTTTCAAACCTGATCTTCAGGGAATGGTGCACCACGCTGGCCATTTATTTTCTTATACAAGTCTCCTAAAATACCAAATTAAAGAAGCTGTCAGTAGCCAGGTATTTGGTGTGTATTGTATAGAAAATCACAGGGTAAAATGCAATCTAACCTCCATCACAGTAATCCATCACAATATATAAATTTCCTGTCTCTGAAAAATAAAATTAAAACATCATTCATTACACCACACATACATTGTGACATGTTCACCAAGTAAGCAAAAATCAATACATTGTATAAATTGTACATATATATTGCAATTATATTATTAAATCTATTTGTAGTGACTATGCAGTGATTGTCCCTGAATAGCCACATCAAGGGACTGTCAATTAAAATATCTGCCAATCAATACTAAACTAACTGTACCTTCAAAAGATTCTTTGTATGAAACAATATTTGGATGTTTCAGCTGAGAAAGAACTTTGACCTATGAAGAATATGCAAGTACATATACATTAAACACCCCTGCTTCACACAACATTATCCAAAATACCAACATGTGCAGTGTTCTCAAGATGAGTCCACAGCCAGCATTTTCACTGGGAACTTTTAGAGAGAGTGTCCCCACCCTTTTCACAGGCACTTGACTAGAGTTCATTAAGATTTTGAATTGGACGGCATGTGGCTCTGACACCAGCGGTAAGAAATAGAGATATTTATTACCAAATGTTGCTATGTTTGTCTAAGACAGCTGGCCAAAACCCAGCAATAAAGTCATCTCCACAGCTGGTCAATGTGCCTGGTGCCTGGCCCTTAATGCAGGGCCGTAACCAAGGGGGGGCGCACTGCCTCTGCAGAAGCCAAAGGTCCACTTATCTATAATCGCACTAGCTTTCGCTGAGCAGCAGGTCCACCTCCCGCCTCCTCCTACTGACATAGCAAAACTTTGGTGAAAGGTACCCCCAAGTGAGCAGCAAAATGTTGAGGAAAGGTAATGCAACCCCTTCCCCCCTCCCTCCTCCTCCCACTGAGCAGCAAAATGTTGGGGAAAGGTAAGTCATTTAGACGAAGCAAGCACAGACATAGAACTATCCATTTCTATTTCATGTGCACCCAACCAGCAAAATGCCTGGTTACGACTCTGTAATGAATCCCCTGACTTAATTAACAAGAGGAGGGTTACTTCAAATTTGTGGATACCTACTTTTAAATATCTGGGCCCGGTTGTTCGAGTTAACCTAACTATGGGTAATAACTAGCACATTTTCGAACAACTGGGCCTTGGAGAAAATTTTATTTTGTTATGCACACCATTTATTTGTTTTTAATCTTATGAATAAAGAGTATTGTATTGTATTGTAATTCAGTATTGCAACAGCAACTATATAAAATTGATTCTATTAGTTTTATTGACAATGCAAGAAGAAGACAACACTTTAAACAAGAAAGATGAGTTCATCAAATGTTGATTGAGAGTATTGTTTTGAAAATTATGGAAATACTCGATGGTGTGGTAGTCACGTGACTACATGAAACAAAATATTTCTCACTGACAACGCTCCAGGGAATTAATTCGTACCATGATCAGAGCTAAAAATTCAACAATTTCTTCAAAATTTTAGACAATCTTCGGGACTGCGGTGTAACGAGTTCTGATCCTTCGACACCAATTTCAAGTTTAGACAGATCATTCTCAATAATTTATAAATTTTCGTGTATTTGTCGACACGGCATGCAAATCCACATTTTATATTATTTAGCTTATTAAATATCCACTATACACCTATCGAGACGTACAATATACGCAATAAATGAAACCTTTTTTCTTTTTTTTCCTAAATAAAAACTGCTTGAATATGAACTACACAGAATCCAGTCAGACGAATCGCTAGACCATGCAGGAGACCTTATATCGGTAACTTGGAAACCACTGTAATCAAAGAATATCTAATGAGACTTGTCGTTGCCTACCTCTTTCCTCGATTCTTCTCGCTCTTTCGGCTTCATCTGTAGAGGAACATTAAATTAATCTTCTCTCTAAGTAGTTTATCAAATAAAATGCTGAACGTACCCTGGAAATATTGATTTCTTTGATAACATAGTGTTTCCCGTCATTTTTCTTCTTGACCAAGAGAGCTTTCCCGAACGAACCTTCGCCAATTTTCTTCACACGAACGTAACGATCCATGTTGACAAGGAATAAAGACTATAAACTAGATAAGGGGACTTGTTCTAACTCTTCATAAATGCATTGTTTAAAGAATAACAGTAGAAAATTAGATATTTTGCATTGTGAAAGTGGAAGTTATTTTTTTACGAAAATGGCGCCGAATTATTTTCGAGGCTGCAGTACGAATGATCAGCGGAGTGCCGCAAAAATGTATGCACTTTGTTGTTCACGCAAAATGCGCAAAAAGGCAAAATTCCAAAAACTTGCAAAATCACAACATTTTATTAAGATCAAACGAATTTATTTTTACATTACAAAGATTAATTTACAAATAAGACATTATATGAGTAATTTTATTCATCCGAATCGGAATCACTGTAAATTTGTGGTTGTGGGATGGGAGTGGTGGGAGGATTATTGTAAATTGGCAAATATCCATTCTTTCCTCGATATTCTTCTAACAAATAAAACGCAACTTCGTGTGGATTATTGCAAGTCATCCATCTAACAGTAATGTTTTGCCACTGGTTTTTCCCAGGTCCGCTGAGATACGCGCCAATCGTCAAGCCGTCGTTGCCGCTGAAGTGTGCATTCAAGCAATCTCGTATGTTACTGAAATACGGATTCCCACCGATGTAGATAACTTTATTGCAATTGCGTATCTCATAGACGCCAGACATACGCACTGCTTCTTCGACGTTAAAGCTTTTTAAGGCGCTGTAAACTGGCTGGGAGTCCATTTTGCCTCGATACATCGTCATCTTTCTGACATGGTCTTCTTCCATCTCGATTTCTGACGGAGGAGTACTGGAAGCTATAACGTTTTTGGCCATGTGGTTTCACTTCTAGAAATAAAAGGCAATCAATTAACTATTGAGAACTTGAGTAAAGGCCGGCGTTGTTCAAGCCGTACATACAAATGCGTTAAAATTCATTTTCTGGAGTTTTACGAGCTCTCAAACGATATTACAATAAGGAAAAAGCGGAAACAATTTATGCTCTCTTTCCGGAAACCGGAAAGCGGAAAGCGATTATTTCTTGGAAAAACGAAGGACTAAATGTCATTGGAAAAATAACAAATGTTCAAGCCGGCTTGGTGCCGTATGGTAAGCTTAACTGGGGTAAATTAAATACGGCGAAATCAGTGTTAGTCATTAGTTTGTTACCTAATCGAAATTTCCTAAAAGTCCTCTGATCACAGTCAAACTCACCTTATGGAGTAGATTAAACGACAAAGGTTGCGGTGCTGCAGCACGCAAAGATTCGAGCAAAAATAAGTCTATTAGAATGCGAGGCTCATGCGTCGACAGAAGACTTGAATGACGTTGTGCGCGCGTCACAGCAAACTCCATAAAATGCTTTGCCTGTATTTATAACTAAAGTCACTAGAGCCAATCGAATGTAAAACTGGTTCATAGTGGATGACCTTTTCGGTAAAAATTAAAATTGCTTAACAAATATAAAAGATAAAGCTAATTTTAGTTTTATCACATCTATTTCCAGTGCGCGCGCACACAGCTCGTGCACAACCTACGTAACAAATGACACAATCGTCACCGCTCACCGTTTTGATTTTCGAAGCAAACACTCGAGCGAACCCTCTAACGGCAAACCTGAATTCAATGTCTTCAAGTAGAATTCAGGATGTCTGAACAAAAGGAGCCTCCTGACAAACCACCGCCTGAGGAAAATCCATTTTTCCCTCAATGGACGACCTTCGAATGGGAAAACATAACGGACGACATGAGAAAAGCCATCGAGAAAACCACAACGACCACGCCGAGGAAGGATTCTCTCAAGAAGGTAAATCCAGTGAGTTTGGAATCACTGGATTCCGAAAGCAACGCTTGCAACAGAGATGGTCCCCAATTGCGGGAAATTCCCAAAGAACGATTTTTTGATCCATCAGAAATCATCCAAGAAATTACCACACCTGCTGATCATCCAAGCCAGCTTGTAGACGCCCTGAAAGTAGGATTGGCAGACATATTAGCCAGCTCTGGAACACAAGATCGCGGCGATGGCAGCGACGATGAATTTTCGAAGTCTTTGGATGTGAGTTACGACGAAAACTCAAAAACTGACCTTTTTGCTGTGGGCAATGCACAACAAGTTAATCGTGTGGTTGGAAGCTCTGAAAGTGATGAAGATGTACTGACAGACATTTCAACAACTGAATCAAGAGAAAGTGTATACGTTGAGTCATCGACAGCGGACATCATCACTCCAGTAACTCAAGATAAGGTTGAGAGCTGTGAAGAACTCAACAAGAAGCCAGAAAAAGAAGCAATTCAGCCATCTAGCGAGTCAGAAACTATCGAAGAGCATCCTGCTTGTGACAACAATCTTGAGCAGTTAACAAACGATACGGCGGATGCCCAAGTCAAAACAGAAGTATTATCAATTGCTGATGCAGATTCTTCCACCAATTCCGACGGAGATTTTGTTGTCGTGAAAAGTGAACCTTCGGAGAAAGAAATCGCAGAGTTAGAAGAATCAACTGATGTGACAGAACACGAGAAAGATATCGTGGAGAAGGAATTATGTGACACACCCAAGCCATCTGATGCTATAGAGGTTATAGATGATGCCGCTACAGTGTCTGAACAGCAACAAGACAGCAATGTTGAACCTGTTGAGGTGGTGCAAGATTGCTCTGCACATGAAAACGACAATGATGACAGCTGGAAAAAGGATATCACAGTAGAAGACATTCTATGTGCAGAGAACGACGAGAACGCAGACCTCAAACATGTTGAAAAGAACTCTGAAGTCGACGTTAAAACCACAGCTACAGATGTGAATTCAAGTCCTGAGCCACCCAAAACACCTTCACCATATGAAGAATCTCCTGAGTCCTCCAAAAGATCATATGCAGATGTCCTGAAAGAAGGGCTCAAGCCAGACGCCATAACTCTTGTTAAACCTCTGACGTTCTCTTCATGTCGCCAAAAATCACCCTCAAAAACAACTAAAGAATTAAAGCGCAAATCTCCCAAGAAAGTTACCAAGAAAGACAAAAGGACAAAACGATCTGAATATTATACAAGGAATGAAAGCTTTGTTGAATCGCCTCATGGTTCATCGAAGGGCAAAACAGGGTGGACCACGCCTCGTTTCTCATCACCGAAAGGAAATGCAAGAATGGACAGTCAAAGAGACAGTGGCAAGTCCAAATCACCTGTCAGAAAGTCTCCAGGGAGGAAGATCAGTAAAAGATTGAACTTTGAGAACTGCGACGATTGGGATAATGATGTTATTCACAGTGAATCCAGTATAAGTGATGATGCTACTGCAGAGGACATTCTTCGTGAGAAAATCAAAGCAGAACAGATTGCAAAAGTTCTTCAAGAAGCCAAACTCACTCTTGCCAAGCTGACAACCGAGAGTCTTGGATCCTACGAGAAAGTGTCGTGTTTAAAGCAAGTGCCTTCAGCAAATAATAACACGTTTGAAGTTCTGCAGTCACAAGAAATCAACAAGTCAAAACACATGAAAGAACTTGCGAATCATCTCCATGAACTGACACAAATGGGGCTAGGAAATGCTAAGGAGTTCTCAGAAATCAAGGACATCTTAATCTCGCTACACTATCTACAGACAAAAGACAAGTACTTCATTGATAAAAACAAAGAAAAATCCACAGAAAAGAACACCCAAGCCACCAAGAAAAACAAAGACAGCGGTTTACAGTTTTTCCTTGTGATGTTACTGATTCTTGTTTTTCTGATGTTCATCTTCAAAAAGCACTGGTTTCCTCTCATTTGTCTTGGATCAGCAACTGTTTATTTTGTCTCCAACCAATTTACCAAGCACACTGAAAATACTGATGTTAAAAACAGCAAGGAAAAACAAAGTCAAGCTTATATTAAATGACAATTTGAAAAAAAAAAAAAACACTTGGAACATGTAAAAATACATTACTCAGCAATTTTGTTTCTACTGGACCTACTGATCATCTTCTTAGTTGTACCAAAAGAAAGTCTGCCAGATGTTGTAAAACTCTATCTATTTAGTTTAAGCTTAATATGTTATTTAAGTAGTCAAATAAAGATTATTTCAAAAATACCTTGCTGATTGATATCAAGAATAAAAAGTGCGACGAGGAATACCACTCAGTTGATCCGAAGAATTGAAGAATCAAGTAGATTTTCCGCGCTAAAAACAATTCAACCTATTCAATATCTAATAGGTCCGGTGGAATTCGGGACGTTTTAGGGTCGGGATCGGGATGAGAGCGCAAAATAAAGTAGGATTTGAGTGCGGAATTTCAATTAGGATTAGTAACAGAATTTGGTGTTTTTAAGGGAATGGGATGCGGGGATTACGGATCGGGAAAGGGTTAGATATACGGGATAAAGTGCCGTATTTGTGTGAGTGACTATAATATTTCATCAGCTTTCACTGTACAGTACATTATCAAGCAAAGGAAAAATGAAAAACTTGTTCGTTAACCTATATCTATGACAAGACAAGTGAATTCTTTCGAGCTTATATGACGCTTTTTTGGCTAACTTCATTTAATTGTTTCAAGAATAATTCTTGAATAATGGACCATAATACTAAGATAGTACAGAAGACTTTCAAAAATGGCATGGATTGAGGACGAGTCGAGGCCACAAAGGCCTTGTTACCAGAAAATAAGCGTGGCGACACTTCTATTGGGCCTAGTGAGTACCTTGAGTACCAAGGACGATATAATCCTCTTCTTTTTGAAATAACTATTTTCTGTGCATTTTACAGGCTATTCTTAGACTCATTTGATGTCATGATGATTTTGGAGGCCTTTCTGGCCTCGTTCTCGTGAACAATGAGCCCGCCATTTTTGAAAGTCGTCTATTATGGTCTCTTGATTGTTTACAATAAATCGAAACTCCGAGGCGGCTATTTTTTGTTGAGAAATGAGACTGTGAGATTGTAAAATTTGATTGAATTTATTCGAGACCTTGATCTATGGGTTGCTTTTGATTCACTTGAATAAAACTTTTGAGTTAAAATATTTCTAAATCATAGTAAAGATACATTTTGACAAAGAATGCTGTCTACGCCAAGTAAACCATTATATTATGGGCTTAACAAACTACTAATAATCTTAAATCTCAAGTTAAAACCATTAAAAGTACTTAACTTTATTGATGCTTCAAGCCTTCAACTGATTATGCTTTAGAACAATCCTTGAAATAGGAAATGTACCTCTTTCTGCTGATTCATGACGGACATGGCGAAAAACTTGACTGCGCATGGTCCAGCCAACTGAAAACTCCTTAGTGTTGCAAATTGTGCACTAAAATGTCCAAGAAATGTATTCTTTTGTTTACTTTTTTTATTTATAAAATCATTCTTTAGATATGACTAGACTTTCATTGGTTGAGATATGTCCCCAAGGACCTGGTACAACCATATTAGGATCATAATGAAACTTCGCCGAATAGACTACCCCAATTAGACATTAATATTATTAAGTGTCTAGGTAGCGCAGCGGTCTAAGGTGATATCTAAAGGTATGGATTAGGGTCCGGATATCGTCTCCCTCCCTGGCCTTCGGGCTAAGTCAACTGTAATATGTAGCACCGGGATAGCGTGGATGGGGCCGAAATCTTCATCCGTAACGTAAGTCGATTCGATGTCTCAGCTTCTATGAATGTCTCGGGAGAATCGTCCCAAAATTTAATTTTCATTTTTTCTTAATTTTCGATTTATTATTATTTTTTTCACTTTTTGTCCGGGGGGTGCTTCTACAGGTGTCACAGGTTCGAGTCCTGCCGAGGTCGGATTTCTTTTTCTTTTTTTCTTTCGTTTTTCTTCGTTTTGATTTTCTTTTTCTTTCTTTTCCTTTTCTTTTTAATGCTTTTTTCATATATTTTTTCACTTTAACCTATATGTGATAAAAATATTTTTAAAAATAAACTAAAAATTCCACAGGTAGCCCAAGCTAATATAAGTTAAAACAATTTATGCAGAACATGAATTTTACTCAATAAAAATATCAAAATGACAAACACATTCTTGAAACTTTGTTTGAATGTTTAAATAAAATTATTCGTTTACGCTTTTATGCCTCTTGTCATTTTGATATTTTTATTTACATACATTCTCTTATAAATTATATTCGCCTGGGCTATACGCGCGCCACGAGGTGTGAGCTGTCTGCGCGCGCCGCTTGTTAGACTCGCCAGTGTAACACGCGCAGTAGTTGTCGTGTTCATCAAACGGACCATTCTAACCACTCAGTAGCTTATTTCCTGGATATTGGATCTCCAAAGGTAAGGAAAACGTTTTAAACTTCTGAGTTCCCACTGCAATATGCGTTTCGCACTTGTTTCGTTTACTCCATAAACTTATTGTACTTCTAATTCCACTCTAATTTTCTTTGAAAAACAGAAATGTCGAGCAAGCTGGTAGCTTACGAGCACTTCATGACAGAAGACACATTCAATAGCACTCAAGCTTTCAGAGAGAAAATGAACAAGCAACCACTCTACAGCGCGCTTCGTAGCTTTTTAGTGGCTGGGAAATCCACGACGAGGCATCCAGGAGTCTACGAGATTCGTGAAGGCTCTCAGATCATCTACATCGGTGGACATGATTTCCCCACTAACATATGTGATTGTTTGACTGCGCATTTCAGTGGTAACGACGGGTTATCGATCGGGGCATATTTGAGTGGACCAGCAAGAAATAAATGGAAAGATTTCTACGTGCGATGGTTACCTCATAGTAAACCTCGTGAAGGAGCGATGTACTTGTTACAAGACTATCAGTTAAAGCATGGAAGCTTACCACGATTCAACCTACCCCCAGCTCACGAGTTTATCCGCCAAGACTCTGGGAGTAGCGAATGTAGTATTTGAAGCGTTTACTCCGCTAATGTTTGGTGTATCAATAGTTTTTTCAATAAAGTAAATTGTAAATAAACATACGTATTTTTTATTCTGTTCGTAGTAGTTTCAGTTTTGAGTTGTATCAAGGCCCGTTCACACGTTGCAGTTTCTTGAAACGTTGTGCGTGTACGTGTCTACCCCTTTGCGTAACGTTGATAGCAAGGATCGTTTGTACTTCTGCAACTTCTTCTGGGCCCGTTGTGCTCGAAGACAGATCTTTAGACTTAACCCTGGGTTAACGATAATACGCCTTTGAGCAAATGAGCCGTGCAACGTTTCGCAATCGATCCCTTGCAGGGGTGAAAACACGCTGCAATTCTCCGTTGTGCGTAACGTTGGTAGCTGCAAGGTTTGCTCGAAGGAATGGTTAAAATCAAAGGTTTTCTTTAGAATTAACCCTGGAGTAGCGCTAGCTAACCCTTTGGGCAACTGAGATGCGCAACGTTGCACAATCGATCTCTTGCAGGGGTAAAAACACGATGCAACATTCTCAGTTGCGCGTAAGAAGAATTGCATCATGTGCATTCATCGTTTTCACTACGTAGTCGCAATTGATATTTCAAAGTGTGCACGTAAATGCAATCTCTAAGAAAGTTATATTAAAGACTAGCTATTTCTAATAGAAAGTGAAGTGCTGCGAGCAGAGCTGTTCCCCTAAAACTTACGAAAGTACACCGCTTTGTCTGATATATATATATATATCAAATGTTTCTTGTCTATCTCCTGTGCTATGCGTTGTGTGACGAACACTGCTAGTTCATGGCTAGTTGACCTTCAATATTGAACTACAAGGATCAGTGTCGGACACACACAGTTCAAAATATTTAGCACTTTGAGTAAAGCAATTTTTCAAACAATCTCAAACGGCTGATTATAAAACTAACTGATTTTAAAAAGCTAGTTTATTTAGGGAAAAATGTGAATCGCTGATCGTATGTATCGCGTGTTCGTCTAGTGACATCCTTGAATCGACTCTCGATACGGTATGGACTTGAACCGCTGATCGTATGTATCGCATGTTCGTCTAGTGACATCCACAGATTACACTGTGTTCCGAATAGGAGGCTACTCGCTTCGCTCGCAGCAAAAAATGAATCAAAGGAAAAGAAAAAGAGAAAATTGTGAGGAATCGAGCATGCAGATTTCGTATGTGTGAAACGCTCGAGCGCACCGTGACCGTGTCAGTGCCGCGTTTTCTATAAAAACATTCACAATGAGCTTTTATCAGGTATTTTTAAATTCGTAAAGCAGAAAAAGAATGACCATAGCTGGAAAGAGCTTGTTAAAATTAGTAAGATAGTAAAGTTTGAAGGAATTAAATCCAAAACTCGCGAGAACATGAATTTTTGAAAAGTGTGAATTTGTAAGAAAACCTTTGCTGGTAGGCATCTCTTGCCTACCAGCGAATGTTTTCATACAAAATTTCGATTTTGGAAAATTCATATCTTCGTGAGTTTTAAACTTACTTTATTCAAACTTCACAGTTTTAATAATTTTGACGTGCTCTTTCCAGCTATGGTAATAATATTTCTGTACTGTGACTTTTGGAATTACATGATAAAACCTCATTCCTGCTGTTACCATGCTGTGACCGTGCCGTTTTCACAGTCGTATTAAAACTGTTCTATGTAGATCTGGATCACTGAACGTCTACACTAGAATAGTTTTCCTATGAGTGGGAAACTTACCGCGCGCCGTACCGTAGCCGTGTCAGTATACCGTAACGTTTATAAAAACATTAGAAATTCCTGCTGTAACTGTACTGTGCAATGACGGTGCCATATTCACAGTCATACGAAATTTGCTTGAACTTGAACATGTCTCCACCAGCTTGAGACACATTGTCGAAGTGAGGTGGTACGGTGCTGTAGTGCGCCCATCAAGAGATCGAGCTAGCATAAATATTTATGCTCTCTTGGTCCACACAATTCCATAAAAAAAGTTTCTATAAAAAAATATTTTTATTTTCGATACCAATTGTTTACAAAAATGGTGATATAAAATGGTATATACTCTTGCATATAAATACGGCACGATTTATGAAAGGCCGCAGAATTACATCAAAAATACTAAGTAACGAGTAACGTTCTCCAGGGAGAGAGAAGAGACGAAACCGCGGGAAGATGGAAAACCCTTCTCCAGGCTTTTCCCTCTCCCCATTCGCCTCGAATCCCAATCACACATTATCTGGCTATGATATTGCCTCTAGAGTGATTTTATTCAACTCGTGAAAGAAAGTGACTAACTAGTGAGTACTAGTTAATAAAGAACAAAAGAAAACAATGGGTTTAAAGTCTACTACTATCTATTCGTTTGCCATTGTTTTTCACGGGATAAAATAAAATCATTCTATCAACTTAAACTACGAAGAAAAAAGTTAAAATTCTGATAAAAGTATATTTTATATTAATATATAAATTAGCCAAGTACACAACAAAAAATGAGTGACCACACAAGTGAAAATGTGCAAAAAATATGCAATAAAATAAATACAAAGTAGAAAGCATAGAAAAAATGATATTTTCGTGTCATGTTATGTTATGTTACATGTTTATACGTTCATGTTTTAGTTCTTTTACGCCGACTTTTAGTTAAGCATTTTTTGAGAGCTATATAGTTCGTCCGTTTTCAGACATTTTCAACACTTTACTGCAATTTTCATGCGAACTCGGACAGCCAAACAGTCTGCCGCAGTTTGTTGATTTCACTTCTGTCAATCAAAATTAAAACTCAAAATATAGAAGAACTACAGAAGATAATTACTGTCTGAGGTATAATATATTATCTAAAGATTTTAATTATTGGATCATTTGGTAGGTATTTAGAGGGCTTTGAGATCAATGTTTATCATTTACGAGGAAGCCCGAGTAACAAAGCTTGTTTACAAAGATTATCTACACTAGGTTTACCACAGGTAGCCCGAGTAATATTTTAAAAATTCTTCAAAATTTTGTGTCATCCTCATCCTCTTCATCTGATAATGGGGCAGTAACATCAATAGAAGGGATATTCTCATTGGCTGGTGGATTGTTTGCAACCATCTCGTTCGTTCGAAGATCTTGTGCATTTTTCTGTTTTATTAAGTTTGCGTTTTGAGTATTTTGTTTGTTTTGTAGGTCAGCAGCTTGTAGGAGTTTACTAAATTGAGAATCAGGGTCGATAGCTAACATGGAAGGAGACTCAAATTCCACGATCTGAAACAAAATGGTTTAGTATCAGTACATATTAAGGCCCGGACTCACGGTGGAACATTTTCTAGAACATCGATCATGCGCAACACAGGGATGCACCTTGTGTCAACTTCTGCAATAGTCCCCTTCACAGTTCCCTGCGTCATCTTGAAATGTAGCCGTGCTTTTGCATTGAAGCGAGACGAACGGTGAGCGTGCAATGATATATACCTTTTTTAACACCTAGGACAATTATTCACAGGTTTCTATCAATGCAAGCTCACCGTTCGTCTCGCTTCGATGCAAAGGCATGGCTACCTTTCAAGATGGCACAGAGAACTGTGAAGGGGACTATTGTTGGGCACAACAGTTTTAGGGTTAGGCAATTAAAGGCCCGGCCAGGATGCAACATTTCCTACAACATCGCGCGTAACTAGTTGCACCACGTGCCCATCCCTACAGTGTTGCGCGCAACAGTTGCAAGTTTAGGATCGAGTTCTACTTCTTGTGTGCACTGTTTCAGAAGTAGAACTCGATACTAAACCTGCAACTGTTGCGCGCAACATTGCAGCGATGGACGCAGAGTCCTAGTCCAGACTTTTGTCTGAAGCAGCGGGCAGCTATGCAAACGGGGTAATTGCTCAGTCTCCATTATCAAGCTTTCTATTGCATCTTTTGCACTTATAATAAAACTTTGACACTGGGATTAATCCTCCATTTTGAGCGTTCAAATTCATCATTTCAAAAGAGTAGCTTCGAGAAGCAGAAATGAAGAAGAAAGCAAAAAAAATAAAATAATAAATAAATAAATAAATAAATAAATAAATAAATAAATAAATAAATAAATAAATAAATAAATAAATAAATAAATAAATAAATAAATAAATAAATAAATAAATAAATAAGTAAAAAATGCAACAACAACAAAAAACAAAACAAAAACAAAAACGAGCTATTTCTTACATAAAAAGGAATTATTACAACAGGGCTTTACACAAAGGAAGCTATCAAGATCAATTGGGAATAAGAATTGATAATAGATGGTCAATACCTTTCCTTCGTCCATGACGATAATTCTGTCAGCTGATAAGACGGTGTTCAGTCTATGAGCAATAGTCAGAAGTGTACAGTTGCTAAATGACTCACGAATTGTGTCTTGGATCATGGCATCTGTAAAGCAATTCAGCAAAAGAAGAAATTTAAGGTGATTCCCTAAAATTTCTAATTTTGAGCTCGCCGACCAAATTTTACGGCATAAACGGCTAGTCCAACAAAGTTCTTAGAGGGGAGCTCTTGTCATTTAAAGTTTGGTGGGCCTGACAAAAATGTAGGGAGCCACTTTAAGAAGTGAATTAAAAAAACATCGCGTTACGTTTTGATAAACATCAAACTACCTGTTTCTGAGTCAATAGCAGCAGTAGCCTCATCAAGCATCAGTATCTGTTAAAAACAATTCGAAATTGTTGCATCTTAAGAGTTTAAATGGAAACATTGAAACGGAGTTTAAATCATGGTGTCAGCCTCTTAATCAGATACTAAGCAATTTGTAAAAAAAAGCAAAATGAAATTTTCGCTTTTTTGGGGGGGAAATAACGAAATTGCAGAGATCACGGGAAAATATTTCTCTGGCAATTTCCCTGGCAAATTGTTTTTTTTTCTGAAACGAAGGTGAAGGCGCGCGCGTCAACTCGAAGCTCAATGGCGGGAAAATTGGAATGCACTTGGTATGCATATTTTTAAGCGGGAAATTTAATTGGGTAGGTGTTACAGTACATGAAACCATGTAGTATAGAGAAAATGCACACTGTCGTCATACCTTACTGCCCCTCAGAAGAGCACGTGCCATACAAATCAACTGTCGTTCACCAACAGAGAAATTTTCACCATTCTCCACAACGGGTGCTAGCAATTTGAGCGGTAGGTTACTAACCTAAAATCAATATTTTCTGGTCATTAAATGGGTCCTTTTAGAGAGGACAACTATTTCCAATGTGAGTTCAAGTGGTGCGCGCTACTAAATCAACTGTGGTTCACCAACAGGTGGCGTGGGTGGCATCGCTGTGATTCCGGGTTCGAGTCCCAGCTTCGGCGCTGGATTATACGTGTGGTGATTTTGTTTGCATGATGTGTTGTTCTCTACCATTCCACAAGGGTTTGTTCTCCGGGTTCTCCGGTTTTCTCTCCCTCAGCAAAAATCAACATGTGAGTTGAGTTTTGTATGTAAAGTACATCGAATGTAGTGGAGCGAATGTGAAGATATCTCGGAGATATTAGCAAGTATTTTCTCTTTGAAATCTGAGGATAAATAAAGATTATCTACAGTAACGATAAACTTTTACCATATCCTTGAGATGGGCACGTTCAAGTGAAGTCCACACTTCTTCATCAGAGTGTGTCTCAAAGGGATCCAGATTATATCTGCAATCAACAGATTACGGACAAGAAGGTTGATAAACAAAGCGAACTTTTAGCAGAAAATATAATGAAATTATACAAACCTGATGGTTCCTATGAAAAGAACTGGGTCTTGTGGAATGATGGAAATTCGTGATCGTAAATCACGCAAACCTTACAGAAAAAATCATTATATAATAATAAGTATATTACGCGCGCTCTGATTGGTCAAGAACTGTGTGTGATACAGTACACCCGCATAGATGACGTCATTGAATTTTTCACGCGCTCTGATTGGTCGAAAGGTTTCGATATAAACAAATAGACTCCATTTTTCCATGGATCTGCACTCTAATAGATGCACACAAGATGTCAGAATGTACGTTGTGAGAACAACAGTCACGCCACTCGACTTCGTCTCGTGGCGTACTTTTTTGTTGTCGCCACATTTTGACGTCATCTGTGCATCTATTACAGTATAGAACATGGAAAACTAACTTTGATTTGTTAATTTTACAAGCCCTCAATGTTGTGCATTTGCCTTCAAAAATTGTCAGAGGAATTCCTCCAGTTTAGTAGAACATACCGCGCGTGAAGCGAAGTCAGTCAGAAAATACTGTAAGAAGTCGCAATAAAGAACTGTACATAGATTTACCTATGGTTGAGATATCAATGTCATCGATTTTGATTGTCCCAGCTGCATTCTCTACAAGACGCCATAGTACAATCCCAAGGGAGGACTTCCCAGAACCTGTTCGTCCTACGATACCTATCTTTTCATTGCCATGAATATAACCAATTACATTGTCGAGTACTAATGGAAGACCTGAACGGTACCGCATCTGAAAAACATCGACTATTTTAGCTTAATCGTGACAGAAGCTCAAGCGAAGCAATAGAATTTGCCGAGGTACCAGGAGAATGAAATATCCTCAGTGCTGTTATAAACAGGAGGAAAAATTCTAAAAACTAAGTACGATGCTTAGGGATAGGACAAAGCTTGAAATATCAGTTGTAACAACTGATAAAGTGAACGCATGGAGATATTCCACATAACACTTCTGTAGCATTAAATGCAAGTCGTTACAAGCAACTTTGCGCTTTAATACTATTCCCTTTGCCTTCCCCCTCCTGTGTCTCCTTAACGACGTCTACGTACGCAGAATACTATGCATGCAGCTATTGTCCGGACATTCTAATGTTACGTGATAAACTTTAAGTTGAATTTGATGGTATTACCTTTACTTGGTTGAAAACAATTGAACCATTTTGTGGCCATTCCTTAGGTGGTTTTGTTTCCTCTATTTCAGAAGGGGCTTCAACAGGTATGTTGTCAATATAAGAAGTCATTCTCTCAACACTTGTAAACCGTGATTCGGTTTCTGCTGCCATGCGCACAGTGAACTGGAAAAGTCCCGTGATCTGGAAAAAGTAGAGAAACAATAACGATGTTGTAATTGTAGTCCGTTGGTGTTTGTATTGTTGGAAGTGGTAGTCCTGATGCGGAATTAAGCAGAAGCGGAGATGGTAGTGACAGTAGATGTTGGTGGTAGTGTTATGGTATTAGTTGTGATGGTTCTGGGTGGTGTTTGTGATCGTGGGTGTGGTACAAGGTGGGGATGGTGATAGTGGTTGTGTATTGGGTGGATGAGTAATATTTGTGGCTCAGTGTGGTAATAGTGATGGTTTTGGGTTATGTTAGTGAGGGTGAGAGTGTGGTACAAGGTAGGGATGGTAATAGTAGTGTGATACTGGGTGAAGTGAGTGATATTTGTGGTACAGTCTGGTAGTATAGTAGTGATGGTTTTGGGTGGTGTTAGTGACAGTGATAGTACTAGTGTGGTAGAAGGTAGGGATGGTAATAGTAGTGTGATACTGGGTGAAGTGAGTGATATTTGTGGTACAGTCTGGTAGTATAGTTGTGATGGTTTTGGGTGGTGTTAGTGACAGCGATAGTGTGGTACAAAGTAGGATAGCAATAGTAGTGTGATACTGGGTGGAACGAGTGACAGCTGTGGTACAGTGTGGTAATAGTGCTATGGTAGTAGTTGTGATATGGTACTGGGTGGTTTCAGTAACAGGGAGTCTGGGCGTTACAGTGTGTCGTGAGTGATAATTGTGGTATAGTGTTATACTAGTGTTATATGATAGTGTGTTATAGTTGTTTCAGTGATAATGGTTGTAGTAGTACAGAGTATGACACCTACCCTAATTGCATAAGACAATGCCAGACCAGCAAACGACGGAGGGAGAGTTCCCTTCGTCAATACCACAAGCAGTGCAGTAACAATAGTAATAACGATTGTAATCATATCCAAACGGACTGCGAGCCACCTATTGGACGCAAAATACATAAAGAAAGGAAGTGTATTGCCGTCAACAAGAGTTTTAAACCTCTCGTTGAAATCCGCCATCTTGTCAAAGGCGTGCAGAGTCGAGAGTCCCTGGACAGTGGCTGTCAAGTGAGTAAATATTGGAGATCTAGTTACACCATCCAGACGTTTAAGCTCACGAACTGAGCGACGGAAAAACCTATTCAAGATGAAGAAGATGATAAACAGTGGCACGACAGCGATGAGGAACCATGGAAACATCACGGCAACCAAACCGATCGAGATAATTATACGTAAGATATTTTGCGTAAAGCTCTCCAGCGTCCAAGGCAACTGTGCGTCGATTTCGTCTAAGTCTTTAGCAAAACGGTTAAGAATTCGTCCCGTTGGCGTGACATCAAAAAATGCCATGGTGGCCTGCATGACTTTGGTAAAGACCCGATCATGGAGTTTCGAGGATGCTTTCAGAGTTATCTTGACAAAGATGTAGGCTTTGAGGAAAAGTGCAACTAAGAAAGCAACTGCGCTCACACAGAACACCATGATGTAAAAGTCGTTTTCAGGGTTTTGGGAAAGAATTCCTGAATTCTCTGGCGTAGTAATATTCTAAAAGGAAACATAAATATTCTAAGGTCTTCTGGCATGAATTCGCGTCCACACCTCAATATAAGCGCCCTCTTTTCCTTCCCCCAAGGGCTATATTGAATAAAAGGTGGACTGTAAAAATGTAGCCTTATCAAACCTCCGCCTGTTTTACTTCTTTTCAAGGTCTGTTTGATGTGGATACATGTAACAGCCCCAAAACGGTTGTAGTATACTCGCAGCCGTTTTAAGTCACGTCACGCAACGTTACGGTACATCAAGTAACGCATGTCACGTCACTCAAGTCACGTCACGCATGTCACGTCACGTTTCGTAACATAACTAAACACAGATGTGGTAGGAGACTAGTTGTAGGAGGAAGCAACTTATACCTGTCGAGCCGCAGAGTCTAGCCAGTAACTCAACCAGGTGTCTGTAAATGTTTGGATACCAAGTACCACACAGAACAAGAGAAATATCAGAAAACAAACGATAAAGCCTGGAAATAGAGAATGTGTTAGTACATAAACTTTAAGACCACGCCTAGAAAAAAACAGCCGTCTTTTCCTTTACCCCTTGGTGCCTTTCAGGGGGGACCGAGGGGAGTGACAGGGGTGGATTTAGGGAAGGGGTGCAGGGGGAGCGCACCCCCTCCTGATCAGACAACTTTGGACCCTTTTCTTCTCAATACTTTTCCAAAATATCCCTTGGTCCTCTGGACGGTTTCCGATTTGTACGCTGTACCCCTCCCTCCTGAAGGATAACCCTGGATACGCCCCTGCAGTGTGCTACACCTATAGCACTCTTCCACTACGGGGAAACATGGTTATACGGTTTTTCTTGTTCTTTCAGAACCTATAATAATCATGGCTATCGGGGAGAATATCCCGTGCAGGTGCACCCTAATCATGGCCTACCCCCTTTTAAGAGGGACGCTACGCGCGCAGTCTATCCCGCTCACCACTTTATCAATAACCGACAAAAAACTGGCTAGAAGATACCTCCTGCTGCTCGGAAGTAGTCTGCGTAGGTTGATAGACGAACAGATCCTTCTTCACGATCTTCTGCTTGAGTTAGTTTTCCAGCTATATGTAAACAATACAAATAAATGAATGGTTGTCTAAAACAACATTGGAAAAAAAGGGTGAAACGAGTTTTCCCGACGCGCATTTGAATTTTGACGAGAAATTTCAGGAGAAGCTGACAGCCACAAATTCAAAGTAACTGCAATATTTTAGCGCTAATCAAAGAAATTAAAGTTCGATTTCCACGATAACCTTTTTATAGCACGGTACCTGTAATTCTGGACACGCGAGCCGATTATGTTTGGCACAGCATCTGTAATCGTCATCGTATGCACAGAAAATCTGTTGTCCTGATAGGGGTGCCGTATCCAAAAATAATTGTTACACGTGCCAAAATTTAGGGGGATTTGTGCCACAAAAAGGTTGTCGTGTGAATCGACCGGCATAAACTCAAAAAATGAAGAGCCGTCAAGGGCCCGTTATGAATGAAAGACTATTGGGCTGAGGAAGGACAAATGTACCAACAATCTTGCAAGACTAAAGGCTTTATTAACCTTCTTCTTTCGACTTAGGAACATCGTCGTCTTCTTTAGGCTGCATTACTGGTCTTCCAATACCACCACCACGTTCTGAGCTCAGATTAGAGTCTGTACTGATTTGGCGTTTAAAAGGTTCAAACATGCCGAACGATCCTTGTCGTGAACGTGTACTACTTCGTGCTGGCGTAATGCTAAAGCTATCAATGCCTTCATCGGTACTCTCCGCGGCACTACGAACACTCAGCTGACGGTTGAAGATTTTTATGACGTCATCTGCAGTCGCAGTCGACCACGTGCTGTTTCTGCGTGCGGTCTCTAAGAAGTTGGACAAGTCTTCATCTTCTGCTAATTTGGATTGCTCTTCAAGTTCTTCCTCCACTTCGTGAAGAAATACACGGATCAATGTTGAGAATTCCTGCAAATAGAAGCAGAAAAAGGAGTGTTCAAATGAAGACCCTCGCTTAGAAATTGAAGAAACCAACTGTAAAACTATAGCTATCTCTCTTGGTAATTTCAAACGTACGTACTTTGTTATCATTCATAAGTTTATTGTATGAGCCTCGTTCTGCAATTCGTCCGTCTTTTAGATATAACACTTTGTCACATTGACTGAGAAACTAAAGACAAACAAATAAGAATTAGTTTTAGAACAAGTGCGTGGAAGAGAAAGGAAAAACAGGGGGAGGGGGAGGGCGAGGAAGGGCGAGGGAGGAAAGGAGGGAGGGAAGGAGGGAGGGAGGGAGGGAAGGAGGGAGAGAGAGGGAGGGAGGGAGGGAGAGAGAGGGAGGGAGGGAGGGAGGGAGGGAGGGAAAAAGATTTACATACTTGTAACTGATGAGTAGCAAACAGGACGGTTTTTCCCCACAGCGCTCCTTTAATCATGTGCCTGAAAATATGTTGACCAACATGGGCATCCACAGCACTCAGAGGATCATCCAGAAGGTACAGATCCTGTAAACAAAAATGTATTCAAACTATTCAAACAATAAGTTCTTCAACAGTACAAATCAGTATTAGCAATCTACCTTGTCAGCGTACAGTGCTCTTGCTAAGCTTATTCTTTGTTTTTGTCCACCACTGAGATTTATCCCACGTTCGCCAATCTGCAGAGTGAATACAGTTCAAACGTTATGAAGGAATAGGATTACTTCTGTTAGGCGTGCGCGTTTGTGCTAAAATAACACACGGCTCTCGACCAATCATATCGCGTGTTATATATCAATTATTATATAGACATTGCAGACATACAAAAGAACATAACAATCATGTAATAAAGGTCTCTTCGTCGATTCTATTAATTACCTCAGTTTGGTCGCCGTTTGGTAAAATTTCAAAGTCTTGCTGTAGACTACAGGCAAAGCATACTGATTTGTATCTAAAATGAAAATGGAATGTCAGCATAGAATTAATAGGAATCCCTTAACTACGTTTGTGGACTTCCTGTGTCAGGATTTGAAAAATTGTTGAACAAGGCAAGTCGTCCGCGTTCGTTAGCTTTGATATACCATCAAGGATGCTACAACGGCCTCAAAAATTACTTATTTATACAGCTGAGTAAACTAAAACAAAGACCAATGAATTGTCCTGCTTAAGAACGCACTGGTCAGTGGCTCGAGCCTTAAAGCCTTGTGAAGATGCTTTATAGCATAACATTGCACTTTGTTTGTTTGTAGTGACTAGCGCTATAGCAAAATCACATTACCGAGCTTCATTGAACGGCAAACCAAGAAGAATGTTGTCTCGTGCAGTTGCGTTCATAATCCATGCCTGAAAAAAATAGAAGTTAAATCAATTAATGCAAATTAGTTATCATTATTATATAAATTTGTTACCTGCTGAGCAACGTAAGCGATTGAACCTCCAACAGCTACACGCCCACGGGTTTTGCGCATCTGTTATGAAAAAAATCAAAAAAGAGAAAAAGTCACATCAACAGTAAAACGGTATGATATACTTTACACAGCTATATCATTCAATCAAGTTTCCCGCCACAGAGTAACTTAAATAAAACCAAAAAGATCGCTTGTCATTTTCCCGCCAATAACTTGACGCGTGCACGCTAACCACGCTTTTTCAATCAAGTTTCCCGCCAAAGCGCCCGAATAAAGCCAATCAGATCGTTTGCATTATTCTTCTGCCAATAACTTGACACGCACGTGCTTTTTCAATCAAGTTTCCCGCCACAGGGCCCGAATAATCGCTTATGTCATTTTCCCGCCAATAACTTGACGCGTGCGTGATTTTCAATCGAGTTTCCCGCCACATACAGAGCCCGAATGAAAACCAATTAAAGGCGCTGTTACACTGTGCAATTTTCTCGGCGTTGCGAAACAAGTTGCTGGAGGATTGCATTTTTTTTTGTTGCACGTGGCGTTGCACGAAGTAGAACTCAGGTCTACTTTTCGCAACGCATTGCAGTAACTTGCAATGCCATTGCACAGTGTATCACCCCTCCAGCAACTTTCGTCGCAATTTTTGAGGCACGTTTTCTACGAGCGCATGCACAATTTCTCATTTCGCTCTGAGGAGCCATCTGGAATCTCGCTCCCAGCTTGCCTCGGCCAAAAATATTGCAAGTTGCTGAGAAAATTGCACAGTGTAACAGCGCCTTAATTCGCTTCTGTCATTTTACCACCAATACCTTGACGCGTGCGCGCTTAGTCTTCCAAACTCGATCGTAAATTATAAGGAAAATATACGTCATTTCAATGCTCGTCTCACCTGCGCTAAAATACTCTGTAAAATCGAGCTCTTCCCACTTCCAACGCTACCGCAAATGCCTATCAGTTTGCCCTGGTACAAAAAGACCATTGTAATTTGTATTATTTTAAATGTATCAATCAAACAAATCATCTATTTTCATAAATTATGTTCACAATAATATAATATTATCAAGTACCTTCTTTACTTCGAGATTGATGTCAAAGAGCGTAGGAACCAGACGCATTTTTACTTTAACAGGAGGACCGCCACGGGGACCTCCTGGACGACGTCCTTGTGGTTTTTGTACAGCTTTTTTCTTGGCTTCTGAAGCATCTAAAGATTATGTCCAAGAAAGTTGTCTTCTGAGTCAAAGAGATTCTTAGATTCTCCTTTGTCGAATTTGAGCTGTTTTCGTACAACTGTTAAAACGGCACGGCCACAGCAGGGCACGAATTTCAAATATGGTTTTATATTTAAACACTACGCCACTGACACGGTCGTCTCAGTCATACGAAAACTGCTATATCAATTGACAAATACTGTACAATACTTTGTGAGAAAATGCATTACCGTTGGTTACAGCACCATTTTCTTCTCCACTTTCGGGGCTCTGTTGTTTATCATGTTCCGATTCCACCTTAATCATACAGTAAAAGTAGTTTTCAACGAAGGAAATGTACAAAAATAGTGAATATCCGCTATGAAGAATAAAATTTAACGTCCGAGCTATTCCAGGTCTCCTACGCAGCCGCAGTTTGTGTGTCACGCAAGGCTTAGATGGGTCTTTAGAAGCCTTGCGTGACACACAAACTGCGGCTGCGTAGGAGACTAAGCTATTCTTCCCTCCTCTAAAAGAGTTTCTTAGAGAGCGGAAAGTGTACCCTCTATCCCTCCGTCATTGCTTTATAGGGTGTTTACATTGTTTTATTTGTTTTTAAAAAATTAAATCCTAGTCAGCCACTCCTTTATTACTGTCTACTCAAAAACTAAAGCTGATATCCCGCACAAACTACGAAACAATCATCCAAAAATATAGTATGATACTTAGTTAACAATATTTAGTTAAAAATACTGCATTTACTTGGCAAAATCAGCCGATGGAAATGGATGCTTTAGATGGGCGACATACAAAATGGCGGCTGACTGAACTAGACAAGGCGCATTTTCGAAAAATCAGATACCTGGAGGCATTTTGGGGTAGAGGCTGGTAACATAACTATTCTAAACTAATTTTTCATGCTGAATCCGAATATGACTGTTACCAAGACGTATTCTGCAATCTTATCGTGTAAATGACGTATTTTGTGAATTACTACAGTCATTTCATACTAACGGCTTTTTCATGTAATTCCAAAAGTTCCCAAACTTAAAAACAATTACCATGGCTGGAAAGAGCATATCAAAATCAGTAAAACTGTGCAGTTTGAAGGATATAAGTTGAAAACTCAAGGAGATACGAATTTTCAAAAAACGAAATTTTGTATGAAAACACTTACAGTTATCCAAGAGATACAGACAAATTTCGATTTTTGAAAATTCGTATCTCCTTGAGTTTTCAACTGATATCCTTCAAACTGCACAGTTTTACTGATTTTGATATGCTCTTTCCAGCCATGGTAATTGGTTTTAAGTTTGGGAACTTTTGGAATTACATGAAAAAGCCGTTAGTATGAAATGACTGTAGCAATTCACAAAATACGTCATTTACACGTATAAGATTGCAGAATACGTCTTGGTAACAGTCATATTCGGATTCAGCATGAAAAATTAGTTTAGAATAGTTATGTTACCAGCCTCTACCCCAAAATGCCTTCTGCACTTTTTGCGATCGACTTTTTCAGTTTTGCGCCTTGTCTAAACGGTAAACCATGCGCACTGAAGTATAGTTACCTTATCCCAAGCAAAATCAGCGTCTTTAATCAACAGTAGGGTGTCACGATCATCTGGTCTGTCTTCGAATGGCTGTAATTCTTCCATCTCCAACAAAGTCTAATGAAGTAATAATTTATTGACATTTTAATGATGGACATGAAAAATGATTACAAAGGTAGACACACGTAGAATATTACCACAAATTCGCTACAAACGTAAGCCCAAGTTGTTCGAAAGAAGGAGGCCAATTGACGTCTATTTTTGACATGAACTTATATTTTAACTTTTTTTGTTTGTTTGTTTGTTTGTTTGTTTGTTTATTTGTTTGTTTTATGAAAGGACAAGTAGACCACTTAGCAAATACTTGCCTTAAGTCTACCAATGGCTATTTTAGCCTCAGCTAGTGCCCTCACTCCAAAAGGAAGAACAGCAAGCGAGAAGATAAGGACGTTGAAGATTGTCATCACCGTAAACGCCTGGCAACAAAAGTAAACTCATAATCTTTTACTTTGTTGAATTAATGGCAGTGGTTATGGAGGAAGGGTGCTCGGAACATACTTCTGCAAATACTAAAAATATGGGTTCAGAAGAAATAATTCTGTAATGCTTGTTACACAGGAGAATTCAACAAGCGTTTCACGAACACCGTTTGGGAGACAAGTTTACTCACATCTTTTAACATCTTAACACCTCTAAATACCAACTTCAGTTGAAAGAAGTATACATATTATCTGCCTCAGCAGATTGCCGCAAGGCCTGTTCGATAGTAGACTTTTTAGAAAGGGTCAAAGTTTGTGCAAATAGCTGTATACTTCATTGTTAACACACTGAAGATGGCGTTCATACACGTCGAAACATATCCGTGAAACTAAAAACTGTTGTTTTGTTGTTGAAAATTATCGTTGAAAAGAAGGTAGTCACATGGCCCTAAGGTATCGAAAGTTCGGTATATACTTCATGGCTGAATCCCATATAGTTGATTATATGGCATTCAGCCATGAAGTATATTCCGAAAGTTCCCTCCATTAGTCATTACACTGTAAACAAACTGTTGATAGATGCGCGTTGATGAGGTCGACGCGAACTGTTGAGGACGTTAGAACCCTTTAATTTGAGGCAAAATCATGTCAAAGGGGAAGGGGTGGGGAAGTAGGGGGGCGTTTTTCTAATGCTCTCTCGGTACACTAGATAATTGACGTCGTACCTGTGCCGAGGTAAGGTCTTGTCCTGTAGCCACATGCACGCTGAAGGTCGCAACCGTAGCAATAGTCGGTACAATCAGAGCTATTGACATGTTAATTCCTTGTAGGAGACTGGACTTTGTCAACGCTTTTCGCTCCTCGCTTCTTTTTTCTAAATATCATACAACACAACAGCAAGTTATAAGTAATATGCATGGGCGTGCATAGGGCGTAGATTTGACCATAATGCAAAAATCGAATCGCCTGCCGCGGTAGCCAATAGAGTAGATTTTGGATGACTGTAAAAACTTACTTATAATCGTCTTGGAGAACGATTCTTCCCACGCGTACATTTTGATAAGCTTCATACAGTTCAACATTTCACTCATCAATCGAACCTAGGAATGATGAAGACAGGTATATTGTAGAGCATCTGTGCTATCAATTGAACAAGAGATTATGCACGTAAACTTGCTTCTAGTCGGAACAACGCTCGGAGAATTATAGGAGATGTGTAATCTAAACAGTAATCGATAAAACGTCTTGTATTTCTTAGAAGAGGAGTTTACGTCCATAAAATTGTACCAGTTTTATTCATTACCATCATTGTTGGCATCGTCGTAATCATCGTCATCATCATTGATCGTTGTCATCATCATCATCATCAACGACGACAACAACAACATTAAGGATTCTTTCGGACTTCTATATCATGCGCACAAAAGCACGGCGCACAAAATGTCCCACGCATGCGTGTCTCCCCAGTCCTCCTCAATGTTGGCCTCACTGAAAACATTCGGCACTCAAAAAAACCTTTGCTGGCGAAACTAAAGCCACAGAAACCACACTCAGTCCCAAAAAAAAGTGGCTAAGGAGTTTGTAGAATATTCTGTTGCCTGTTTATTTTTTCTCTTAGTCCTTTTCTGTTTTCAGTGCTCAAAATTAAAGCTCAAAGATATGATATGGGAAAATATATCCAAAGACAACAATTCTAACATTATTGTTTGGGATTCCTGTGATCAATACGCGGTCGCGCGAAAGCCCGCGAAAACTCGCGCATGCGCAGTCATTTTGCCGCGGTGTCGATGCGCACACAACTCAGCCTTACCCTGCCGTCTGTGATTCTAACAACTTTTCCTCGTAGTTTTCCAGCAAGTTTTCCTACTGATCCTTGGATGGGGTACACCAATAAAAACAGTCCACAACCGACTAAGGCTGCTGGTCCAATCAAGTACGTAGTGTAGATAATTGCCATTAAAATCACAACAGGACCACCTGAGATAACAATACATTTGGTAAATACACTTGCCAAATTAGTAGCAACGGCGCTTTGAGATCTCCTTTACGTTTTTCTATGACCTGGCTTGGATTTGTCAAGCCTGGCGATCAATGAGAATACGATGTGAGATGACGAACGCATAATCCTTCGGTCATTGCTTAATTTTAGTGAACTTCACACTAAGAGAACGCGCGAGTAAATTTACTCAAAAACTCGAGTAAATCGGTACATCCACAGTAACTTATCCGAGTAAATTTAGTCAGTAATTTGAGTAACTGAGTACCATTTGTTCAAATAACTGAGTAATTGCGTACCATTTACTCAAATAATTGAGTAACTGCGTACCCTTTACTCAAATAACTGAGTAAATTTACTCGGAAAAGTGAGTTACTCTGCGATCTGGACGCATCGATTTACTCGAGTTTTGAGTAAATTTAATCGCGCGTTTTTGCAGTGCAAGTGTTTTCATATCCCCTTCAAGACGTCATGAACGTGTGTACGTATCGTCTTTCACGTCACATTTTGCTTTCTAAATCTACCCACTGACTGAGAAAAGACTAGTCGTTGCATAATGCAAGTGAAATGCTGCATGCGAGAATGCACAACTTGGTATATTAAAACAATAACAGTAACAACATGCAATAATAATGTTAATTACCGCCTAACATCGTTGTAGTAAAGAACTTTTAATTAACAATATTAATTATAATATTATAATTATATCAATTAATAATATGGTTATGGAAAAGAACACTACTAATATAAATTCAATTGTACGCAATGTGCACGAGCGCAATTTCTAGAACAAAGCATGATGGGAAACTCAGTCCTTCGATCTACTTGCACGGCTAAAATAAACCCCAAAATCTGTTTTTGTGTTTATTTTACAAAAATGCAAGTATTTTAGCATAAGAAATTAAAAATGTTACAAAATTCTAATAGGTCATTTGAAATCGTTGTTAGATTTTTTCTGTACTGCAACTCCCAGAGTGCTTTGCATGCTTTGGCGCACATTGCCTATTGGGTGATTCGTTTGCTTGATTTGGTTTGTTTGTGTCAATGAGCGAAGACCATCAAGCTTTATCAGCAAGATCGTCTCCGTGAAGAGATGACTTGTCTTTAAAGAGCATCCAAGTATATTTTGTCTTCTTGTGTCAATATGTGATCGACTGTAGAAGCATTTCATTGCAATCAAGAAATGTCTTATAAAAATGTGCTGTTTTCGCACGAGCTCCTTCTTCCATATAAGGAAATTTGTACGGCGGTGAAATCGAGCACTCCATGACTGAGCGCACAAAATCGCTGAAAGCTCATTAAAAAATAGACTTCCCCAGGAAATCTCACTAAACCGTTCTTGACCTTGATGAATACTTCAAGCCACGAATATAGATTAGTCTGGCACGATAAATTGTAAATCAAAACAAATCCGTCGCCCAAACAGAAAAACGTGCAGAGAAACATGTCTTGTTTCAACCTCGTTCCCAGGTCCTTTTCCCTTCACTTGGGGATTGGGCGGGAAATCCCCAAGCGAAGGGAAAAGGACCTGGGAATGAGGTTGGCCTTGTTCGGGCGACGCACAAATTGGTGAAGAAAGTTGCTGACCTATAATGTCCTACATGTGCATGTTCAGAAATCATCCAAAGCCCGCAAGATAAAGGTATTTATATTCAATTTAGCCCAGGCCTCCCATCCAGGCATGTCAAGATCAATGTCAAATATACGTACCAATAAGAAAGTTACTAAATGAGACGCCTTCGTAAACACGTTGCGCGTCTGACGCACAAAGATTGACAAACTGAAATCAAAGAAAATAAGTCACAAATTTCACTACACTCGAAATACGCTCGATACGGTCGCGGGTACATTACGGTCAATACGGCCAATCGAGCAGGTTTCTTATGAGTGCAAAACCGGAAAAGCAGGTTCAATCAGGATTAAAAAAATTAAAGCTATAAAACGGTAAAAGACACAGGTCGATTTGTAGAACATCTGTACAACTATCAATTGAGCTAGAGAGTATGGACGTAAAAAATGCTTCTAGTGGAACAGTGCTGTGGGAAGTATAGGAGATGTGTAATCTAAACAGTAATCGACTAAACGTCTTGTACTTCTTAGAAGAGGACTTTAACAGTTTCCATCTCATTCAAAGCCTGCTATAAGGATAACTAGCCATACAATTCTTGGGTCATCACATGTAACTGATTGCACTAAGGTGCCTTGTTACGTCCTTGACAGGGCCTTACCTCTCCTATGCTCTTGTCTCCGACATTCCGTAACTTACTAAGTTTTTCGTAAAGCAATGCATAAATCATTGCTCTTGCACGGGTGCCCGTTCGTATATTAAGGAAGAAACTTAATGATAGGAATGTAGTTCGAATCAATTCTGTACAAAAAAGACCAACGACCTAAAAATATAGAAGTAAAATAAATACTGAAAATCAGTGACGAAAAACTATTAAAATATGAATGGTAAAGTACAGGGAGGGGGGTAGTTTCCTTCGCAGTCGTGTTTAGTTTCGTGACCCCAATTCTGAACGCTCTCTTGACCAGGTGGCAGGCTATATATAGCACCCTTTAAAGTGTCCCTTTTCCCTGATTTGAACATTTGAGTTCGTGGCTCAACATCAGTTGAGCAACAACTGTTGGCAACAAATCTGACAAATGTTGAATCATATATCATCACAGGGAGCCCAAACTCGATATTTGCATATTTATAGTAAATGTATGTGGCGATAAATCATCCTTATTTTTTTCAAGATTTGCAATAATGTCTTTTTTGAGATACATCTCTTATTACTGCGAATTCTTGAAAAAAGGAAGGATAATTTATCGCTACATACATTTACTATAAATATGCAAAAATCGAGCTTGGGCTCCCTGTGGTGGAACCGAAATTGTCATTAAACACTATCGTTGTCTTGAGAAAATAAAGTGTCCGTTTTAACCGGGTAGATTTTGTATGAAATTGGACATACTGAGACAGGAAAGAGCGTCCGTTGTCCGTATTATTGGCGTATTAAACGGGTGTATTTTGTAAGCATTTGTATGAGTTTCGGCCGGGGCTCAACAACGTGTCCGTAACAACGGGTGTCCGTAAAGGCGGCGAAATACGAGACACAAAAACCCTCAACTTGTCGCGCAACATTGTTGCGTTGCAGGTTTTTGATCGATGTTGCGCGTTTTTCACCTCGCGATCTCAACTTGTCACGCAACAAAAATATTGTTGCGCGTTGAGCAAATTCTGCATCATCCACAAAACACGTGACTCCTTTTGACCAATCAAATGACAGCTTTGGCAAAAATGTTGCGTTACAAGTTGACTGTGTGATGAAAAACGCGCAACAAAATCAAAATTTGTTGCGGAAAGTAGACCGGGTTCCAACTTCGCGCAACAATATTTCTCAACGCGCAACAAATTTTTTGTTGCGTGACAAGTTGAGATCGCGAGGTGAAAAACGCGCAACATCGATCAAAAACCTGCAACGCAACAATGTTGCGCGACAAGTTGAGGATTTTTGTGTCTCGTATTTCGCCGCCTTAAGGCCGGGTTCCACTCAATTTTGAATATTGAAAACAAGCTTTTCAACATGTTGAACGACGTTGCAGAAAATAGAACGTGTTCTATTCCTGAAACAAGTTGCCGCTTGTTGAACGATGTACAGAGTGACTGCTGATTCAACGCTTTTCAACACCGTTCAACATTTATAGATCAACAAATGTTGAACAATATTGAACCGTGATAGGCTTATCTCACGCAATAAGCAGCATTTTATCGCATGACTCTTTTTGACCACTTTATTCCTATTTCTAGACAGATTTTTCCTCACCAATCTTTGGAAATCCGTATATGTACCCTATCATGTGACAATTTCGGTTTCCTTACAGTTGATTTAACAAAACTTTGGCAAAATGGAGTTCATTCGGAAGATCCATACACAGGGAGCCCAAGCTCTGTGGTAGTGAATTCGTTACAAAGAAATGTATGTAAAATATTTCTTATCCTCTAATTAAATTAATTTTGAATTGAAAACCTCAAGCTAAACCTAACTGAAATTGTGTTTGCGTCATTTTCAATTCTTCCTCCAACAGCAATTTCAGCCAATTTGGCTGACTTTAATTTTAACCCTTGTTCCCTTGTTGGCTCCATGCACGAACCGTGACGTGTTTACTTCTAGTAATAAAATATTAAACAAAATTGCGTCTAAAAACCCCAAATGTCTCAAAAATCATAATCCAAAACAGGTAAATTATTTGAGTAAATCAGTTTGAAATATGACTTTTTGAGACATTTGGGGTTTTTAGACACAATTTTGGAAAATATTTTATTTCCAGACGTAAACACGTTGCAGTCCAATGAACCATGGTTACTTTGAAATTCTAAAATTTGTAACCCACTTGGTATGAATGGACTTCACAGAATCCGTCTGGACAAAGTTTTGCTACATCACCTGTAAGAGCGCGCGGGGGGTGGGGGAGTGGGGGTGGGAGGGGGAGGGGGTAAGGGGAAACAAATACGGGTCATACGATAAATACTACAAAGAGGTGTAGGACAAGCCAATTTCGGAAGTGTAATTTACAGTGGCCCGTTTTTATCATAGAAACCATTTTTTTTCTTACTAACGTGTTTGAAGTCAAATAGTTACCTATCCGGCCCATTTTTGGCAATTTCCGGGTATGCACTATTTAACAAATAGAACAGCTTTTTCCGTGCTCCGTTCAGTAATACAGCACGCAGGAAGTGACGAAAGCACGAAAGAAGTGTAAGGAGAGCACGAGCCGTAGGTGTTTTATTATATATTTTGAAGTAAATATTCAAGGGAAAAAGTTCGATTTTCTCCGTACGTACAAAAATTCAAAAGGTGCTGCGCGCGCGGTCGAGCTCGCGCTGCTGACATCAGAGCTGTGCTCCGTTCTCTGATAAAGCACAGCTTTTAGCCAATCAGAGCGCGCGTATCGACAAGGGTATATAATAAAAGTTAATATACAATACAATACATTTTATTCTGTCTTCCAGCGTTCTTAATAATAGTGACCACACCTACCAGGGCTACTCCATAACCTATCGATGACGATCCCTTCTTTTCCAGATATTCCAGAATAAAACGTATGAATAAAGCCTAAAATACACAAGACAATCTATGAATTAATTGTTCCATATCTGATTACTTCAACAGTTTGAACTATGATATAACGCGCCCTCTTGATAATTGGACTCCAATTGGACATTTGCTCTATCAAAGTACGCGTGAAACTACGTGGAAGAGTACACGCAGTGGATGTTTGTTTCTTCGTTCATGAAGTTCCTCTGTGATTTCTTTCTTCTTCTTCTTATTTCGTTTCCTCATAGTCCGTACAGACCAGGCGGTGATACTAAATTGCATAATGCTGCAATTTTTGCTCGAGCTGGCAACGCAATTTTAGATTTTGTTGCAGAGAAAAATTGCAGCGTCTATAATCACTCTGCAACACTCAATACGAGCCGTGCAATATTCAATATGTTGCAAAGAAAAGTTCACATTTTTGAACTTCCTGCAACAATTTTTTTGTTGCGCGAAATTGCTCTCTCAACAAAATCTCTGACGTTGCATTGCCAGCGCGAGAAAATATTGCATCGTGTATCACTGGCTTGACCAAATTGTTTTTATAGATAGCTTGTATCTATATGCTTGTATCAATCAGTGTAAAGTATTCCTTATAAACTGGTATCAGATGTAATAATTACGGCACAGAATTAAAGAATGTCAATGATAATTACAGGGGTTAACCCCGGGGGGGGGGGGGTACTCCCTATATTGGTGTGCTAGGGATAATCGTCGTATTTTTTAGGGGTTGAAATCGCCGATTTGGTATTTTTTAGGGGTCGTCAGAGAAAATCCAAGGTTTTTCAGAAAATATGGTATTTTTTAGGGGTACACTTTGAATTAGTGCTGTTCGATTGTTTTCTTTGTTAGTTTTTTGTTTGATTTTTTGGTATTTTTAGGGGTATTTTTGAGCTGTTAGGTATTTTTTAGGGTCAAAAATTTTGGCATTTGGGTATTTTTTAGGGTACGTTTTGGAGGTTTCCGACGATCATCCCTAGCGTTTTAACCCCGAAGACCCCCCCCCCCCCCCGGGGGGTTAACCTTTTCTTGAGTAATGACAATGATCTTTCTCAAGAACCTTGAGTACGTAATCAGAACCTGCATAGCAGCCTTCAGGCCCCACCCTCCCTTCCCTCCCTCCCCCTCTCTCCCCTCCCATCCCTAGAAGGCTAGAAGGCTAGCAGTCTGCAGGAAAACAATTTCTAAAATGACTTACTGGCCCAAGAAAAGTAAACAGCTGTGACAAGCCGAACATAATGACACCAAAGATCAACCGCGTTCGAACAGCTCTCCATACAACTTTTCCTAACGACGCGTGCTTCAAGCCAACATTATCAACCTCTGTTGCCCAAAGTCTTTTTATCCTCTCTCCGTTGTACTCCACAGTTTCATAAGGAGAAAGCTTGTCGAGGTCTTCGATTTGTAGAGGTTTTTTAAACCCTTTCATGACAAACTCTGAAGCCCATGACATGAACATGAGAGATAAAAAACCAGAATCGTCGATTTTTGGCTTTTTAGGATTTCTAGAAATGAAAGAGAAACATAAGTTTACGTGAGATGAAGCTACCGTGGAGCGGCGTTTACCCTATAAGAAACGTTTCAGTGGCGATCACCCATAGCCTTGAGTGCCCATATACAGTATTAAATCATAAAAAGTGAAAATAGCCCGCGCTTTTCAGAAACACTTGTTTCTCAAAAGCGCGCGGGTCTGACCCGAAAACCTAGCGAGCCCGTAAAATTATCGGATCTTTCGAGAAACGGGCCCCAGGTCTCTCTTTGTCTCGATCGCAGAAATGTATTTACTCTTCCCTCTCAAGAAAACCTCCATATAACGGACACCCCTACAGAACGGGCAGTTTTCTTCGTTCCCTCAGTGTTTAGTGTTTGAAGAGGTTCGATTGTAATATTATCTCTTCAAAATTCCACACACACATTCCCGACTGCTTTTCAGACGGCTCGTATGTCAATGGATTCTCGCTTCAGGGCACGCATCTAAAATCGGATCAGTGACCCATGCAGATAGATAATTATGAAGCTGAATCACGAGTTTCTCCAGATCGAAAACGGAAGTAACAAAAGAAAAGATACCAAACGTCTAGATCCAAAAAGCATTGGCAAAAATACCCTGTTCTAGACTGAAAGATTGATTTATGTACCCTTAAAGAAACTACAGTATTCTACTGTAGGCTATTTCTGCAGTAGGCTATTTCTGTCCCAAGAATCTCTCTATGGACCACTCGCAGGTTGAAAATGATTATATATCAAGGTACTTAAGATTCATAACCGTGAAATTTTCAAGAATCAAAATAAAGGCAAAATATCTCTTTAGGGTAGGTAAAGCGATACCGTATTTTTGCTAAACGAATCATGATTAAGCAGAATTGAAATTCCTCAGTTTCCTGCTTTTATTTTTTATGCTCTTGTATGCAATTGTCAAAACAGATGTCTTTAATAATAAGTATTCATATCATTTTCTACCCAATCAAGTATAACATCTTTTGAGAAGAGCAACAAGCTAATTCAATTAACGTTGTCGCTGAAACTAGCTATATATCCTCGGTGTAAAAAACACTGCTGACTTGACAATAGCTAAAAAGATAAAACATCGCGCCTTAAATGTTGAGTATAGATAAAATTGATCTTCAATCGATGATTGATTGTACATGAGTTTTACAGTCTACAATAGCCAAAAACAAAGCACTTATTCAAACGAAATGAAGTCATATATAACGAAACAATGGAGGTTTTTACACCGAGGTAAACCTGCAATAAAGGACGGCGCAGCATAAACAGATGCTATTATTTATAGTCTGAATCATTTAAAACTAAAGGACACGACAAATAAAATGAAAGGTTATGGAGATGTAATGCTGTGAGTAGCAAGAGTAGTAGATTAGATACATACAAAGAGATCAGCAGGAATTTATGTAATTAGATTACATAACCAAATCGTAAGGGTCGTATATTGTATCGGCATGCAATGATTCTAAAAATACAGTTCATGACAGTATTGACAATATTTATATTTCGAAGCTGTCAATCAGGAGATCTACATCATCGGATCTGTTTGTATTCATAATTCCCAAATTAGCATCATTAAATAAAGAAATTGGGAATTCATCACCATTAAATTACAATTTGGCTAAATTTATACAGAATATTTTAATTGTAAGGCACGAAGTCCTTCAAAGTGCTAACTTCAAATATGAGTGCTCAGCATTTTTGATGTTTGGTCAGCAAAATCCCAAATCCTACACAAGATTCCATATCAGAAAGGAAAACTTAGGGTTTGCGTTCACTAAGACAAAGCAAAATAATGATAATTGATTTAGTATTAAGATATGTCATGGTTCAAAGGTCTGGCATTTAAGTATAGTATTTTTCTCCTGAATTCCTCGTGAGACTTTCAGAAGGCTCAAATATCAACTTTCAATTCGACTCAAACCGGTACCTGAAAAAACACGATATTCTAACCATTACCTTGGAGCAAATGGAAGAAATTGTTTGTAACCGTATTTTGTAGATCTTTGATTGGATTCTGCATTGTTGTTATCCTCAGTGTTAGCCCTGGAATGCGGTTCATTTGGATCCTCTGGAAAAGGCTGGAAGGCCAAGTTGGGAATCCCTGCCTCTCCATCTTCTACTCCTGTTTTAGATAGTTCAACTTCTTCCTTAGAAGCCATGCTCGGCTCGACACTCTAATAGTAACGATTCACTTTAGTATGTGGTGATTGACCAAAAGACGACCACCTCGACAACAAACTACTTCAGGGGTCATTTTACGTCAGGTAAAGGTATTTTAAAATGTGAGTGCGCGGGCTTCCTGTGTAATTGTTATGTTTGGCTCTCAAAATGGCGGCCGAAATGTGCATTTTGTACTGGGTAAGAACTTTTAGACATTATTTCTCATAAATGCAATAGATTTACTAGATTCTGCCTGCATCAGTTTTGAAATGAGAATAATTTTAAAATGTTGGATTATTTGTTGCCGAACTAGAGCCGTTTCTTAGCTTTAAACTCGCCTAAACAGGAAGATTTCTCTGTTCACAGGGGGCCAACAGTTACGGTCAACTATGTTGTGGTCATAAAGAAGATGTGTTATGCCCTTCAAAAACTGTACCTTCTCCTGTTCAAGATGTCCAATGGTTGTCTGGAGGAGGTGGCCACACGATCCTTCTTTCTAGTGGGTGTCAATAAATCTTTGGTACAAGAGAGAGAGGCCCCAAAGTGCGGAAGCAGAGGTCAGGGTCCGATTGCTCGAAAGCGGGTTAGTGCTGACCTGTCACGTCTAAAGGAAACCATTGATCGTACCCTGGATTAAACCTCCTTCGAGCAAACGGGCCCAGAACATAAATGAGCCCCGATATTGTATGAGTGATTGTGAGATCTGTGCTCTTTATATTTTGCATTATGACACTCTGGACTGGTCTGACTTCTGCTGTGACAATGAAAAATGTCTTTTAGTGACCATCAAGATATTTGAATTGCCAGGTTCAATTTGAACATCCAACTGAAATTAATGTTCTTCTGTTGTTGTATATGAGCCACACTGATATAAGCTAATATCCAGACCCAACCCCCCTTGCCTAAATGTCCATTGGACTTTAGTTAGGATAATTTGAATGCCAGTGTCAACATTCCATTAGACCTTGATCAAACGAGTCAGTGCATTGTCAAAGTGCTTGCAAGTTGTCACAAGTTGGACTGTACTGTATCTCCTTTGATCAGGATCTTAGATAGACTATCCGGGTGTGATGAAGGCTGGCCATACAGACACCCATCAATCTGTCCCTGCGATATCAGAATAGTATATAGATCACGGGCCGTTTGTACAAGGGTGAATAGTACTATCCAGTGGATAAAATCTATACAAAATCTATACAGTGGATAACTCTTATCCGGTGGATAACTTTATCCAATCTTCGTACAACCGGGCCCACATCTTCTGATTGTGATAAGGCAGAAGATTTTCATAATATTTTTTCTCATAATTTTTTGACAGAAAATGGTGAACTCTATTCATGTGGATGGAACAATAAAGGACAACTTGGCTTGAATGACACATCAGATAGACAGGAATTAACTCTTGTCTCTGGTATTCCTGCAATAAAAGCAGTTGCATGTGGATGGAATCATACCTTAGCAATTACTGGTATATACTGTACTATATGTGATCAGATTTTTAGTAACAAAAAAAATTCACAGCACATGATGTAGCACCATACTATTCAAGTGTCAGGTCATTTATCTCATATTCAAAGGTTTAAAATTCTGTGCCATGGATGGTCATGCTGTGCTTCATGTGTGTGCCATGCAAAATGCCTGCATGGTGCTATGCATCTGCTTAAGAGGTATCAATACTTAGAGTATGCACTTATTTCAAAACAACGTCATTCAAAGCAACACTGAAGTTATGAATGCTGGTTTTATGTTGGTAATTTATTCAAATCAACTTGTTATCAATTATAGACTATATTAAATGTATGTGTGATATACCAACAAGCCCAACTGCTCACATCTTTTAATTAGTTCTATAGAAACAAGTCTGATTTGAATATGCCAGTTGATAAGATGTGAGACAGATTACAAGGTCTGGGGCCCACTTACCAGGCTTGTTATTAATAATTGTGTCATAAGTTTGCAGGATTCACAATCACCAGTAAACCTTCATGTAAACAAACAAACTCATAAGATGTTTGACAAAGCACACACTTTGAGAAACATCCAGAAACATCATCAAGAGGTTAACAGGTCATTAAATGGGACCAAAAAGTTATCAGGTTTTCAAGAAATGGGCCCTAGTCTTCAGAGTGTATCTTAGAGAGGATTTGCTGGAGTAGTCTATTTCTTCTTTTTTCAGCTGAAAGAAATCTTACTGTCTTTGGATGTAATGCATTTGGCCAGCTTGGACTTGGGACAGTTGGAGGCAAACAGCCCTCACCAACCCCTTGTGAGGTAGGAATTGATTATCCATATACAGTGAACTCCATATAAGGTAGAGACTTGCAGGCTAGATCTTGCTCTCTGTTTTACTTACAGAGTGTAAAACTTATAGAAACAATATAAAGTTTACAATGTAATTCAATTTGGTTGGCACATGACACAGGCATCCATCAGAGAGATATACATGAACACATATATCTCTCTAAACATTGATCTTGTCTACTTTTGGAGTTTTATGCATTCCCAAATACTACAGTATAACTTGCAACATTGGCCTAAAAACTCATGTGGGTGATGTGAATCACTTGCCTACAGTGATTTTTTTTCCTTTGGACTGAAAAAGACCACAAGTAATGGTTAATGCTCATCAGTGGCCAAGGAATAGTGTCCCTCTAGCTAGTATCCTTAAAGCAAAAAAGGAAGTATAACCAGTTTGCTTTTTTTCTAGTAGGTTTCTGTTGGATTAACTGTAGTAGATGTGGCTGCTGGATTACGGCACTCCCTAGCTGTGCTAGGTATGACATATTAATTTTGTACAATAAACAGAAAGTTAAGGATTCTCAGTTTCACAGCTTTGAGTCACACTCTTACAACTTTTATAAGCTGTGGCAAGTTCTGTGTTTATGTATAAGTGAGCATGTCACTGCTTCCCTGACATGAAAACATGGTTAAGGTCTCCATTTAAGGCTGAGTGAACAACAGGAACTGCAGGAACACTAGAACTCAAAAAAATGAAGGGATGCCCCCAAAATTTATCTCAGTCCAAAATGGTACGAATTGACTTTCCCATGAACAGTTTGAGGTCACTTAGCCATTTTCAAGGATAACTCTTCAACTTGATTTTTTACAAGCTGATGGATCTGTATGGTCATGGGGTGATAATAAGAAAGGTCAACTTGGAATTCCAGGGCTAAAAGCCAAAACTGTTTCAAAACCAACTAAAGGTGAGAATTATCAACTCTTTCAGGCGACACCTTGATGTTCAAATAACTAATAGATTTTGCTTGTTTTAAAGTCAATAGTCTTGAGGGCAGGTTTTGTCAAGTTGTAGCAGGATCACACCACTCTGCTGCTCTGAAAGGTAACAATTAAGGTATATTGTATTATTTTTAGCATTGCATGGTACATTACATGCTATAGTTGTTTTTGCAACTGCCATGCAAGATCAGTTGCAGAAAAAAGTTGCAATGTGACTACAGTACCTTTACACCTGTGATAAATGCTGTAATTGTTTCTCATCCTGACAATGCAACGTTAGAACAATGCCTGCAACAATTTCCCCCACCAAAAAAAAAAGTGTGAAACTTTCTTTGCAACATTCCACACATTGCATGCCTCATATTGAATGTTCCAGAGTGATGAAAGATGCTGCAAATTTCAGTGTGAGAAAAAATTGCAGTGTGTATCACAAGCTTCAGTCTTTTCAGATGTTGAAAAACATAGATGTTACAGCATTTGTAACTTATAGTCTTTCTTCTTTAGAGGATAGTCAAGTCTTTTGTTGGGGGTCCAACCAACATGGCCAGTGTGGAAAAACTGTCTCTGATGGTAACATATTTGATGAGCCTCAACTTATTTGTGGTGATTTGTCTGATAAGAAAGTCACATGTATACTAAGTGGTTGGAGCCATCTATTAGCAAAGACAGGTACCCGAAATATATATCCATTCCGAGGAAACATTTGAATTTTCCAAACAGTTTGGATAGCAAATCATAAAATAACTATTATTTATTAAATAACTATTATTTATATAATAATTGGCATATTACGCGCGCTCTGATTGGTCGAACAACCATGTGTGATTAGAGTACACACACATAGATGGCGTCATCGAATCTTACGCGCGCTCTGATTGGTTGGAATGTTTCGATAAATATTATATAAAACAGATAGATTTCATTTTTCCGTGCGTCTGTACTCTGATCGATGCACAGAAGACGTCAAAATGTGGTGAGAACAACAGTCACGCCACTCGACTTCGTCTCGTGGCATACTTTTTTGTTCTCACCACATTTTGACGTCATCTGTGCATCGATTAGAGTACAGACGCACGGAAAAATGGAATCTATTTGTTAAATAACGCGCGCTCTGATTGGCCAAAAGCCGTTCTTGATGAGAGTATCAAACACGCTCACCTTTTCGAATTTTTCGTAAATTTGTGCGCTTGTTATTTTATAAAAGTTTATTTTTAAAAATCAATTTGTTGATTTGTCAGAGAACAACCAGATATTTGCCTGGGGCCGTGCTGACTACGGTCAGCTAGGATTAGGAGAAGATGTTGTAAAACATGGCTATATTTGTCAACCAACTAGAATACCATCCCTAGATTCGGTAAGACAGGTAAGTCAAAACTTATCTATGCTGCAAGGCTCGTACATGGAAAACCAGGAAAATCATCGTGGAATTTCATGTCTTTCATTTTCCAGGCATGAAAAATCATTTAATATTTACAGCTGTAAATGTTATCTCGATTCCCGGATCTCACATCCTTGTTTCAACTTCTTTCCTTTCTGTGTAGCTTCAAGTAGCTTTAAATACCCTTAAAACGGAGCGTCAATATTCCTGACACTAAGAATCATATCTCTTTTCTTTCTTTTTAGATGATGTGTGGTGCAGAACACAATATAGCATTACTCGGTAAGATAGCACGAAAAAGGGATTTCTCGTGTTTAGCATATTTATAATATATATTCTTGGTTGTCTTTCATTCTCGTTTTTCTAATTATTTCGACAGAAAATGGCAAGGTGCTAACCTGGGGTTGGAACGAACATGGAATTTGTGGTTCGGAGGACGAACAAAATGTTCATGTACCAAGATTTTTATCCGTAGGAAAAGAAAGTGAAATAATTCAGATCGGTTGCGGTGGAGGTCACACATTTATATATTTTGCTTAAATCACAATAGATATTTAAAATTATTCCAATGTAAATTATTTGAATTCAGTGCTGAGATTTACAGTATTAAACTCATTTATACAATTCTGTATTTTTTAATGGATTTTTAATAAGTTAATCACACTGTTCACCAAACAATTAATGAGAGCGCCTTATCTTTGTAGACTTTGATAACATTACCAACAAAACTTTATGAGTTGAACGAGATTATGCGAGAATAAGTTCGAGCTAGCATTTTGACTTGTCGTAGTTTTGGTATCTAGAGTTAAAGTAGCTACGGGCGAAACATCTCACAGCAGCTTGATCACACTTGCAAATGTCATATGTGCAACTGTGATACCATCGCGCTGCAACGTAAAACAACGCACATTAGAATACAGCCACACACAACACGAACACGCTTCCACTCCTACTAATCTTTCTTCTCCCCTCAGGCACTCAACAAGGACACTAGTGAAAAACGTCTGCGCATGCTCGTAGTCACGTCTTCGTGCTTTTGTAACTTATGCAAATTTCGCTTTTACGCTTGCCTTCAACAACGGTTTTCACAAAATGTCAAAACTTAAGATCAATTCTTGAAACTTAGGGCCAGTATTAACATAATGTCTTCATAAATACAATATCTTTGTCTCACAAAAGTATACAAGAGAAATTTTATGTATACACCGAGAACACGAGCATTTCATTTCAGGCTAAAACTCAAACATTTCTTAAGAAAACATCGTAATATGCACGCATGCGCAGACGTTTTTCACTAGTGTCCTCAACAAGCATGCACTCACGCTCACACATGCGCACAAAGCTGACACGTAGGACGCCTAATACTTACGGCAGGAGTCGCAGTTCGTTCGCTTGTACGTAGCAGTATAGACGTGATTTTTCCACGGACACAAGCGCTGGTCTATGATTCGCTGATAACAGAGGTCATGGGTGCGGCAGCACCTAAACAGAGAAAAATGGGTCCTTAAGACTTTCAACTGTCAGAGAACTCAAATTTTGGTAGAAAAAATCACTTAAAAGGGAGGAATATTGTGGATAAACTGCACCAAGAAAGAGAGTATTCATTTAATTTCCACCTTACACGGTGCGGAACAACGCTATAGAGCTAAGCGCCAATTTAAGCGCGCCCGGGGCGACGATGTAAAGTCCTCGTTCGAAAAGACGAGGTCTAACCATTTGTAGATGTAATTACAAAGGGACAGCACCGTCCCCTCAGTTATTTTAAGCTCTATGTGTTTGTCCGGGCAGAGTTTGAACCATTGACCTTCCGCATGACAGGATGGCGCTCTTCTGAAAGAGCTAACCAGTATGCGGAACAAAAACGTAAAACAAACTCAAAAGAAGTGTAACGCAACGTTACTCAATGTTATGTCCAGTGAATATGGCTACACCCTCACTGTGACCTGTGCGTAACGCAATCCGGCCGCTTACCTGTCAGTAGCATCCACAGGAATCCCGCGTCCTCCCAAACCGCACCAACAGCCATATCCATTGTAGTCCAAAGCGCTGCGACCAGTTAAACACCGGATCATACGGCCGAACTGAACAATGTTGCGTTTGGTTCGAGAGTGAATGACTGTAGAAGGATTATAGATATCGAAATTATAACGGTAATGGTCATAAATTATTATTTTAATTATGCGAATAAATAAAGCAATGTAATGCTGTTGATTGACAATACTTACTGTGTGCCTCAGCGGGCTTGGCTTGGACCTGTTACAGGAACCAAAAATGACTAAATCAATTTTTGGTTAAGTAATTAACGCAAAAAATCAATGGAAATGACGCTCTGATATATCAATCTTTAGAGATTCATAAAATGGTAGTGGGTTTTTATTTTAAATCGTTTGAGCGGTTTTAGAGAAATACAAAGAAGCTGGAATGTGAAGTCATTTTGGCGCTCAGAATCTAAAATGGACGGTCTCACAAGATAATTAAATTCATTCTCAATATTATTAAAGAAATGGTTCACGCTTAGCGTGCGTCCATCGTGAAATGATGCACGCGGGAGGTTGCTAAGCACGAAAGAAGCGTAAGAGTCGCACGAGGCGTTATATAGCCGAGGCGTTAGGCGTTAGTCCTTGGGTATTTTATTAATGAAAATGGAGCAATTCTTGTTACCCCAGATTTCTTTTCGGTCGTGCAAAGCAATCACCAATCGCCGCCCCGTCAACCTTTTTTGAAATAGTACATATATATATAGAACAGATATAGAACTGATATAGAAATTCTTGATTCGAAGATATGTAATTTGCCTGATATCATATAATTGCGAAATCAGTGCTTTTGAATTTTCTGGATCTCATCAAAAGCGATAAGTATTTAAGTTTCAGTGATTTCAATATTTCTATCGTTGCTATACCAACGCGTACCCCAGTAAAACGTACATCATACTAAACTTCGGACAAAGGGTGATCCTCATTTCGATCGAGGTAGAGAAAGCGGTTATTGTAAAGACCGTTCAAGAAACCTTGGTGTGGCAGTCAAAAAACAGAAGGCAAATACCATAACACAGTACCTTGAGGCTCACGAAGCAGATGAAAGCAAGTGCTATAGAGAAGCTAAACTTCATTTTGATCAGTGAATTTGACTTGAGCCGCTGTCTCAATATCTTACTATCTGTCTCTTCAACAGTAAGGATCGATTGATTGTTAACTGAATGTGGCTGGGTTTTGTGTTCGTGCATGCTCGGCTAGGAGTTCACATACCTTCAGATGGCGCAGGCCCAAGTTCCCGTTTTCCTGAAGCTCCTGCTGATAGATATCATGTATTCAAGGAAGTATTTCAAGGAAGTATTTCAAGGAAGTATTTCAAGGAAGTATTTCAAGGAAGTATTTCAAGGAAGTATTTGGATTTGAAAATGGTTGAAGGAAGGTAGGGGAGGGTAAACAAATGCTCAATCTTGCTATAGAACATACACTGTATTGATAGTAAAAATAGCGATGATTTGGAAATGACAACTTTACTGAATTATCAGAGTAGATTTCGTATGACTGTGAAAACGGCACCGCACGGTCACGGCACGGTTTCGGCAAAAATTTCGAATGTTTTTATAGAGATCACGGCACTGACACGGTTACGGCACGGCGCGGTCCGTTTCACACTCATACGAAATCTGCTCTATCAGTACAGCTAGTGTATAATGTTTTATAGCAAAATTACAAGCTCGTAACATGGTATATTTTCGTCTCACTGATCCCGGGTTTTTACGGAAATTTTGATCCCTGATCCTGGTGCAAAATTCTGAGCTGATCCTTGATCCTGACCCAATGTCCCTGATCCCTGATCCCACCCATTTGATCCCAGAGCCCTGGCCTCTGATCCCTGATCCTGGCCATAATTTGGGACTTGATCCCTGATCCCATATACCATGTTACGAGCCTGAAATTAAGCAACATTTGTTTACCAAAGTACGTCATACTGATCATCCAATCCTCATGCATAGGGTCCTATATGGGTCCCTGATTTAGAAATACTTCCTCATACTACATTTCAGGTATATGATACCTACAAGCAAAGAATATGATTTCCTAGAAGCACGATTAGGATTTAGATTATAGGATGACTAGGATTTGAAAGTACTGTGGTTGAGGGAAGACAGGGGAGGGTAAACAAATGCTCAATCTTGCTATAAAACGAGAAGTTTTAGCAATTGCGGCCTAGTACTGCTGTAAATACTTACAAAAAGCGATGAGTCTGAGCTTTCGCTGTCTATAATTAAAGCATTATACACTGTATTGATAGTAAAAATAACGATGATAATCAAATTATTATCATTACAGTGTGTAATGTTTTAAAGCAAAACTGAGCAACATTTGTTAACCCCCTCCTGCCTTCCTTCAATCATCTAATCCTTTAATCCTAGGGTCATATCAGTTGGGTCCCTTCCTTATTATATTACCTTCCAAGTATATGATACCTACAAGCAAGAGCTTAATTCAGAGAAATACCGGGAAGCTTGGACCGGCATCATCCCAAATAATGTGATTTCCTAGAAGCACGAACGCATTTTGGAGGCTATATAAACCCAGCCACAATCGGCTCACAATCAATCTATCGGCCCTTCTGTTAAAGACACAGATAGCAAGAAATTGGGAAAGCGGATCAAGTCAAATTCATCAAGATGAGGTTTATTTTTGCTTTAGCATTTGCCTTCATCTGTATCGTGAGCCTCAAGGTACTTATCTAAGCCGATTTCGTATAAAATCGTGAACAAATGATTTGTAATCATGAAATGGTCTCCATTTTCTCTGTTTAATCAGAGAAAGAGACTGCGTGCAAGAGAGAGAGAGAGAGAGAGAGAGAGAGAGAGAGAGAGAGAGAGATTTACTCAAAAATTGATTGTCATTATTGTTCCTGTAACAGGCCCAAGCCAAGCCTGATGATGCGCAAAGTAAGCAAGCATGCTTTTTTCATTTACATAATTTAGATGATAATTCAAGAGTATTACCTTAAATAGGGTGGTTTTCATTAACCCGTGAAACAAAGTGTATTAGTTAAAGTGTAATAGTCGAATGACAACAAAAGAACACAATGGAATCAGGGTGTATTAGGGTGTAATACACTAAAGTATGTTTCGCGGGTTAATGAAAACCACTCTATTTTAATATCTTTACTCTCTCTAATATTCTATTTCTTCTACAGTCATTCACTCTCGAGTCAAACGCAACATTGTCCAGTTCGGCCGTATGATCCGGTGCAAAACTGGTCGCAGCGCCTTCGATTACAATGGCTATGGCTGTTGGTGCGGTAAAGGGGGACGCGGGATTCCTGTGGATGCTACTGATAGGTAAGCAGATTGCGTTACGCACAGGTCACGCTAAATGACCACGTTACACAACGCAAAGCGTTGTGAAACTTGTCTGGCAATAACGGCGATTAAGACAACTTTCAGAGAAAAGTTTTAGCGTGTACCAATACCTTTAACGATTAGCGCGCGCTTTACAAGAATTCACTAGTGTTCTTTATAAAATATTTGAGATATAACGCGCGCGCTGATTGGCTGGCTATCATGTTTATATCAGAGGACAGAGACATGGCTCGCTCAAAAAAACGTCGAAAATATTTTAAAGCAACATAAAACGATCGCTTATGTCTCTCTGTACTGTGTTCTCTAGCTTGCATTTGAAGATATAAATTAACCAATTTCTCTTCGATAGATGCTGCCGTGCACATGACCTCTGTTATAAGCGAATCAAAGATAAGCGCTTGTGTCGATGGAAAATTCAGGTCTACACTGCTACGTACAAGCGAAGGAACTGCGACTCCTGCCGTAAGTATTAGGCGTCCTACGTGTTAGCTTTGTGCGCATGTGTGAGCGTGAGTGTATGCTTGTTGAGTGCCTGAGGGGAGAAGTAAAATACGTAAAAGTGAAAGTGTGTGATGTGGCTGTATTCTAATGTCTTTTTTATATTGCAGCGTGGCCTGGACGGCGTCATAGATGCTCATACAACGTTTGCAAGTGTGACCAAGCTGCTGTGAGATGTTTCGCCCGCAGCCACTTTAACTCGAGATACAAAAAGTACAACAAGTCAAGATGCTAGCTCGATTTCGTGCTCGCATGGAAACGGACACATCCATTTAACTCATAAAGTTACCAAAGTCTATATGCATTAATTATTAGGTGAACAGTGTGATTTTTAAACGCTCAATTGCTGTTGAGCAGTAGCTTATTTTAATAACAATCCATAACAAATACAATAAAAAATAAAAAGTTTTTCAATTCGCATGTTTCAATCAGAAGAAAAATTGAGCATTTTTAGGAATGGGATAATACGCTTGTTGCTGTGAGAGAATCAAGCAACATATACTCTTTGTTACAGTCGGATTTCTGTGTTACGTACGACTGAGTAGGCCTAGGATGAACCTCAGCGGCAAACTCGCATGGAGGTTTTGGTACTCATGCAGAGCGAACGATGATTTTTGACGTCAGCGGTAACAACTGCGTTGAACATGCGCTGTTTCCTCTTTTTACGAAGTAATTCCAATAGTTAACGTTGTGCTCGGTAACGAGACACGTGATTTCTCTTTGGTCATGCAAGTCAAATAATTACATATCAGCGATTCTTCCCGGGGGGACTCCATTGTAAAAGGATCGGGTATGCTCGTCGTATCTCTTAGGGCTAAAAATCAGCGATTTGGTATCATTTAGGGTGTTAAAATTGAAGTTTAGAGTTTTAACATTTGCTGGTCTCTTTTAGGGTGTTCCACTTAAGTTGGAACTGAAAATCTGCGAAGTAATTTTAATTCGAATACGTCTCAAAAATGGCAAGTCTCTATACCATGGCAACTGCATGCACCTTGATATTAAGGTCACTTAGTTTCTTCGTCCCTTTGGCATCAGCATTAAAGAGATTTAAGCCCTGTGCGGAAATGGTTCTGTGCTTCATGACATTTGAATAAGTGGAAACAAAGAAGTTGTGTTCCTATTTAATTAAATCATGCAGTTACGCCGTTGCGAGACGAGTTTCACAAGGCATTGCACTGCATGCTGTGCATGTAACATGATCAATGAGCTGACATTCGACTGATCTCTGTGGTGAGACAGTCTCCGCACGAAAAGTAGAACTGCTTTCTATTCGTGTAACAGGAACTTGTGTTGTGAACAAGTTTCAGGACGAAATTCAGCCGTGTAACACCCCTCTTGAACCTTGTCTCGCGACGGCCATCGACACAAGTTTTAGATAAAACTTTCAGCGTGTAACAGCGCCTTAAGTCAGCTAAGCCATTTCGTTAGCTATAAGAGCATGTGTTGCGATTTACTCAAAATCGAACTTATAGAATTTCTTGATTCGAAGATATGTAATTTGCCTGATATCATACAAGCGCGAAAGGCTTTTGGATTTTCTGGATCTCATCAAAAGCGATAAGTGTTTAAGTTTCAGTGATTTCAATATTTCTATCGTTGCTATGCCAACGCGTACCCCAATAAAACGTGCATCACTAAAGTTCGGACAAAGGGTGGTCCTTCGTGAGAGCCTCATTTCGATTGAGAGAAAGTTACTGTTACCGTGCCTGAAATCTTGGCGTGGCAGTCAAAAACAGTACATAAGCATATCGAACCCCGCTATTGCTAAAATCAAGAACGTTTGTAAGAAGTATATAAGCAAACACCTTAAAAAAATACCTTAAAAAAATACCTTGAGGCTCACGAAGCAAATGAAAGCGCGCAAGTGCTATAGAGATGCTAAACTTCATCTTTATCAGTGAAATTGACTTGAGCCGCTGTCTCAATATCTTACTATCTGTCTTTTCAACAGTAAAGATCGATTGATTGTTAACTGAATGTGGCTGGGTTTTGTGTTCGTGCATGCTCGGCTAGGAGTTCACATACCTTCGGATGGCACAGGTCCAAGTTCCCGTTTTCCTGAAGCTACCGCTGATAGATATCATGTATTCAAGGAAGTATTTCAAGGAAGTATTTCAAGGAAGTATTTGGCCACTATTAGGATTTGAAAGTACTATGGTTGAAGGAAGGTAGGGGAGGGTACACAAATGCTCAATCTTGCTATAAAACATTATTATACACTGTATTGATAGTAAAAATACGATGATAAATAAATGACAATCAAATTATTATCAATACGTACAGTGTATAATGTTTTATAGCAAAATTAAGCAACATTTGTTTACCAAAGTCATAGTATCATCTAATTCTTATAGGATCCTATTGGATCCCTATTTAGGAATACTTCCTTATACCGGCACCTTCCAGGTACATGATACCTAGAAGCAAGAGCTTCAGAGAAATGGGAAGCTTGGACCTGTGCCATCCCAAAGAATGTGATTTCCTAGAAGTACGATTAGGATTAGGATTAGGATTTGAAAGTACTATGGTTGAAGTAAGGCAGGGGAGGGTAAACAAATGCTCAATCTTGCTATAAAACATTATACACTGTATTGATAGTAATAATAACGATGATAATCAAATTATTATTATTACAGTGTATAATGTTTTATAGCAAAACTGAGCAACATTTGTGAGCCCTCTCCTGCCTTCCTTCAATTATATATAGTATCATCTAATCCTTATAGGGTCCTATAGGGTCCCTATTTAGGAATACGTCCTTATATTACCTTCCAGGTACATGATACCTACAAGCAAGAGCTTCAGAGACGTAGGAAGCTTGGACCTGTGCCATCCGAAAGTATACCATCTCCTAGAAGCACGAATGCATTTTGGAGGCTATATAAACCCAGCCACAATCGGCTCACAATCAATCCGTCCTTTCTGTTAAAGACAAAGATAGCAAGAAATTGGGAAAGCGGATCAAGTCAAATTCATCAATATGAAGTTTGGCTTTGCTTTGGCATTTGCCTTCATCTGTATCGTGAGCCTCAAGGTACTGTGTTCAAATACGGGAAGTTAGATTTCGAATCTGTTTAGGGTAGCATCCATAAAACTTTCGTAGGTACACAAAACTGTCAAAACAAATGCATTTCTAGTGCTCGCAATAGCAAAAAAACTTAATTTGTGTTCATAATTGACAAGAGACAGAGAGAGACAGAGAGAGACAGAGAGAGAGAGAGGGAGGGAGGGAGGGAGGGAGGGAGGGAGGGAGGGAGGGAGGGAGGGAGGGTGAGAGATTTACTCAAAAATTGATTGTCATTATTGTTCCTGTAACAGGTCCAAGCCAAGCCTGATGATGGGCAAAGTAAGCAAGCATGCTTTTTTCATTTGCATAATTTAGATGATAATTTAAGACTATTACCTTTATTAGGGTGGTTTTCATTAACCCGTGAAACAAAGTGTATTAGTTAAAGTGTAATAGTCGAATGACAACAAAAGAACACAATGGAATCAGGGTGTATTAGGGTGTAATACACTAAAGTGTGTTTTACGGGTTAATGAAAACCACTCTATTTTGATATCTATAATCTTTCTACAGTCATCCACTCTCGAACCAAACGCAACGTTGTCCAGTTCGGTAGTATGATCCGGTGCAAAACTGGTCGCAGCGCCTTCGACTACAATGGCTATGGCTGTTGGTGCGGTATAGGAGGACGCGGGACTCCTGTAGACGCCACTGATAGGTAAGCAGATTACGTTACGCACAGGTCACGCTGGGGATGTAGCCATACGCATGCGCACTCCTTTGATGATTTTTAATTAAAGAAAATTGGCTAGGTTTTCGTTTGGTTGTTTTTTTGTTTTCTTTTTGTTATGTCTTTGTTCAAGAGCAGTTGGGGTGGTTCGTTTCAAATTGGGTCTGAATTTATTCGCACCTTCCCGTCTTTTAAACTCTGAGTACTGAACCCCACACTTCCTCTTGGGAGTTTGCTCCCCTCAAAGCGACTTTTTTTTCTAGTGGAATTGGTGTTCTCTGGCAATTGAAAAGTTTGAATTAATCATTTCTTCTTCATTAGGTGCTGCCGTGCCCATGACCGCTGTTATCAGCGAATCATAAACCAGCGCTTGTGTCCATGGAAAATTCATGTGTACACTGCTATTTACCTGCGAAGGAACTGTGACTCCTGCCGTAAGTATTAGCCATCCTGCGTGTTAGCTTTGTGCGCATGTGTGAACGTGAGTGCCTGCTAATTGAGTGCTCTAGGGGAGAAGTAAGATACGTAAAAGTGAAAGTGTGTGGTGTGGCTGTATTCTAATGTGTCTTTTTATATTGCAGCGTGGCCTAGAGTGCTTCACAGGTGCACATACGACATTTGCAAGTGTGACCAAGCTGCTGTGAGATGCTTTGCCCGCAGCCACTTCAACTATAGATATAAAAACTACAACAAGTCAAGATGCTAGTTCGATCTCGTTCTCGCATGGAAACGGACACACCCATTTAACTCAGTTACCAAAGTCTATATGCATTAATCATTAGGTGAACAGTGTGATTTTTAAACGCTACGTTAAGGAATAGCTTATTTTGATAAAATTCCATAATAAATAAAACTGAAATAAAGAGTTTTTATCTTAAAAGTATGTTAAGCGTATATCAATTCGCATGTTTCAATCAAAAGAAAACTTGAGCATTTTTAATTTAGGAATGGGGCAATCAAATGCTTGTTGCTGCGAGAGAAGCGAGCAACATACTCTTTGTAACAGTCGGATTGCTGTGTTACGTACGACTGAGTAGGTCCGGATTTATGATGTCAGTGGTAACAACTGCGCCGAACTTGCGCTTCGTTCGAATCTTTTTATTCCGAATGCTAAAAAAGACTCATATGAACATTTTGGAAGGGAGAGGGTGATGACGGCAAGTTGGTGTAAGGGGGCAGGGATGGTCCAGGATTGAGGTTTGCCCCTCAAAATGAGGGTGTTGCCCCTCACTGATGACAAGTTGGTGGGGAGGGGTGGTTGCTCCTCAAAATTAGGAGCTCGTCACCATTCCCCTGACGCACTAAAATCAGTGGGATGGCCGGGGAGAGGTTGTTCAAGATTGAGGGCTTGTCCCTCAATAAACAGATAAAGGAGTATAATTTCATGCTAGCTACCTACATTTGAGGAGGATGATTTTAAAGTGAATTCTAAAGCCTAGTCCGAACACTGTACCTTCCATATGCCATTCTTAATTCAAAATCTAGTTAGAGCCATATTATATTCCGCTGGTTCTCGTGTGTTGAATGCCTGAGCTCTTCTAAATTAGCCAGCGGTTCCAAATTGATTCAAAAGCCAAACTTTCCTTGTATTTTATTGCAACAATTTCAGTTGGTACGGCTCATGGATAGTACGACGTCTTAACGGCCCGGCTAAGTTGGAAAAAATCTGCGAAGTAATTTGAATTGGCGAATATAAAGTCTCACAATTCTCTATAATCTCTCTCTCTATGTCCTGGCAACTGCACCGTACTTGATATATATTACAGTCACTAGCTTAGTTTCTTCGTCCCTTTGGCATCAGCATTATAAAGAGATTTAAGCCCTGTGATAAATGGTTCTGTGCTTGATGACATTTGAATTAGTGGAAACAAAGAAGTTGTGTTCCTATTTAACTAAATCAGTTACGAATGTTACACGCTGAAACTTTTATCTCAAACTTGTGGCAATCGCCCGGTTGCGAGACAAGTTTCACAACGCATTGCACCGCGTAACATGGTCATTTAGCTGAAGCTTTTTCGAATCATCGCTGGGGACAGATTCACGAAAAGTAGAACTGCTTTCTACTCTTGCAACAGAAACTTGTGTCGCGAACAAGTTTCAGGATAAAATTGAGCCGTGTAACATCCCCTTGAAACTTGTCTCGCAACGGCAATCGACCAACAAGTTTCAGCGTGTAACAGCGCCTTATCAAGTCAGCTAAGCCATTTCGTCAGCTAAGAGCATGTTTTGCTGCTCAAGTAACTGAAAATGGCTCAAAATATTTCTTTTGTCGATGAAAATCTTTTGCCAGAAAAAGACCGCCGAGCGATGATAAAATATCACATTTGCAGCGCTTCTCACCACGGTAAAGATTGTCTCTAGGTCTTCTGATATGTTTTTTCGTGAGGTCTTCCGGTTCAAACCTGTAACATTGAATGAGAGCTGAATGGAGCCAATGACAAACATGGCAAAATTATTGACACAGAATAAAATCAATGTTAGTTTTATGAGTATTTTGACACAAGGATGAAACCTTTGTTGCATCAGCTTTAGCTGTGTGTAATTCAGAACTCCAATAACAACAACTGTAATAAGATTTTCAGTGAAAAAGAAGGCCACAACAGTTTCTTCCAAGCGATTTCCATTATGAAGACCAAGAAGGACCAGAAATTCCACTAAACTTACTACAAGCAAATAAAAATAAGACCAAAACCTTGGAAGACGAATGAGCTTTTTGAATACTTCACACCAACCAAGAAACTCGGGAACTTGCCAGATGACATACAGTGAAATTCCAAAGTTGATTTGAGAGACGATAAGCCATGCGAGTTCTAATTCCAAGGAGTTGGAAAAGAGTGTAAAATTGTGGCACTGGAAACTCGGTTGACGTTCTTTTAAACAGCATGTTATTGAACGAACACTGAATGCTATCATTCCAGTGAAGTTAAGGACCAGAATTAAACCGTAGCAGCAAAAGATCAATACTTGTTTCGTATTCATAGAAATCCCCTTTCAGAGTTTTCTTCAACTAAGTAACTCTTGAGTTCCAGTTTGCACTGAATTTTATATCAAAAGATGAACTTCTGCAGATGCATGGAATTGGAACTTATTTCTTCAGTAGCATATTGAATTTCACAGAAATATTGCATTGTTTAAGCCTCCATTTTTTCCCTAATTAGGACATTGTGAAAGCAGTCCATCGATTCAAAACTAAATTTATAAATAAAGGTTATGTTCGATAGAAACTGATAAGTGTGTTCGTAGATCGAAAACGTTCAGAGAAAAAGAAACTTGAAAGAGAAATACTCCCATCAGAATAAAGTTAGTAATCCATTTCTATTTCTATTTCCTATAAATTGGTTAGTTTATCCTCAACTACTGTGAACAATTAAACTTTTATAGGACAAACACATTGTTTTATCCACTTAATTAGGAATTACCCAACATTATTTACGTTATTTTTTGGTGCAGTTATTGAGAGTTCTTTCTTTCGTGTTTTATTTTCCAGAGATGGAGTAGGTGGGTGGGGCATTCGCTGTTCCGCCATGATTTATACCCCATGGCACTCTAATTCTCTTTTGAGGTTAGTCAGTAAGAGAAGTGATTACACCAGCTAAAACATGTCAGGTTTTTTCTATATACGATCGTGTGTTTCTAGATATGAAACTCTTTGATGGAGCAAGTGGACTCAAAACGTGTCAGTGAGCTCTGGCAGTGAAATTCGAAAAGAAAAACTGGCTTTCACTTCTGCATGTGACCAAGGATAGAAGCAAAAAGCATAATAAACTCTAGTGTTAACAGTAAATGGAAGAAATGTGCAACAAACAATCTATTTCATTGATTTTAAAGCTTTCGTTTCAGTTCACGAAAGAACATTCCCTTACTGCGACGACCAACAACCGAATTCTAACTTTCAGTTGGATTTTGGGTTTTTCTGATCCACCAATCATGTAAAGGGGGCGGAGTACATACAGTGAGAGCAAATGCCCTCAATGGGCCTCGAGGCAGATGAGGTTGGAGTGAGGGCAGGCATAAGCTCCGCCCCTTTACATGATTAGAGGATCAGAAAAACCTAAAAATCCAGCTCAAAGTTTAGAGCTGTCGGTCGCGATACAAGCGTTAGTGCAGTAAAGAACATGTAAGACATGTAAATAATAATTATTTTGCATGTCAATATCGAACATAAACTTTCCCTCTGGAAATCTTTTAGATCTTGTGACTCGTTGACTCGCGGGTCCGAGGAATGACCCGTAATTGGGCCAATAAGTGTTTATAACCGTGGATAAGTTTGGTACCAGTTGGTAATCAATTTTCTCTTCAAACTCCATCAAGCGTTTCTTCTCCAGTGTCTTTTTCACCGACCCGTAAACCAGACAAAGTGACCAGTGAGGGACCATAGTTTAACCAGTAAAGTTAATAATTGTAAGATACAATTATATTTCTCTCTCACTTTTTTTGCGTTGGAGGCCGTCCCTGAGGTCATAGAAGATAACATGAATTAGCAATAATATTTCTCGTTTTCTACCTGTCTGTTTTCGATCCTTGGCAGGTGTCACGTCGCGCAGGTCCAATCGTAGTTTTAGCTCGTTCCGAGGCGAGGAAAAAATAAAAAAATTCCTTCCTTGGGAAATTGGCATAAAAATATCGCAAGAATGGGGCTTTTAACGCTCCTAGGTAAGGTAGCTTCTTTTTGTATTCTTTAATGAACTTTTCATGACTTTTTTTTTGTTTAAAAACGTTTCACTTTTCAGCTGTGACAGTTTTAGGGGTTTTGGGTAAGTACTTCAAAGTAACATATTCATTTTTTGGATTGAAAAGGCAGTCAATGTTAAGTAGATGTCAAGTAGCTAACTGTTCCAAAATGTTCTAAAAATAGTGGCACTCATAAGATTAATTTTAGCCTTTTTTGCTCATCCAGTGATCCGTGCGATCAAAGATTACTTTAATTCGATATGGTCTAATGCTCGGCGGGTTGCATTCATCACAGAAAAAACAAGTCGAGAATCACTGGTCTTAATTCTGAAAAATAAAAGCGATATAACTAGACTTTATTGAAAAGACTTGCCGCTGTTTGAAAGTGTGCTAGTTAAGTTATTGCTAGCTTAAGTTAATCTTTTTATAAAAATGATGTGATTGTCAGGAGCGACAGCATTCGAGGACTTGGACAAGAATTACAATGTAGAAGCAGGTAAGTCAACATTCTTCTCTCTTCATGCGGTGTATTTTTGTGGCAGTACAGCTGTACCCTGTTGCCATTGAATTTTAACGAGAATTTAACTAATCTCATTAAGCGGCATCTACATCTAAAAATTGCCATTTCTTGCTCGTATAGATGCGGCTTTATCCCTCGCTGAGAGTGATAAATAAGTGGTGGTAGATTTGTAGATTCGCTTAAAGAAAGATGATATTATTACTGATTTAACATTGAAATCCTATAATGATTGTGATTATAAATGGATGACATCAATTGCTGCCTTGTGTCTCACTCTTCAATTTTACTCCGCTTCAAATTGCAAAGGGAGACACACGCTGCAAGTTTTTCTCGCGCTGGCAAAGTAACTCTAGATTTTTTTTGCAAAGAAAAGTTGCAGTGTCAGTCATCAAATTGAAAATCGTTATATCCACGACCCGTATTAGTTTTCCAACTTTGGTTAGGTTTTTGTCTTTTCTAATCCGTCCACCCTCCTTGGGGGCGGAGCTTATGTGATTTCGTTCAATCATTGGTTGATTTGAAATAAGCTCCGCCCCCAAGGATGAATGACGGATCAGAAAAGACAAAATTCTCTTGTGAAATACACCAAAAATAATCATGATCTACCGATAAATACATTTAATTTACCGTAACCGTGCACCTATTTTTTAACACCAAGCTTGGGCTTCCTGTGGTTTGGCGACATTTTTCAAACATCTTCAACAAAAATAAAACTCTATTTTTCGGTATTGCAGAATACCTCGGTTGCTACAGAGATGATAAAGTCCCTTACAACCAAATGGACCGTGCTCTAACCTTCCCCGTCAAGAATTTCTTCGGTCCTAAAGTTTACTGCGTCAACGCATGCGCTCAACTTTACTTCCGGTATGCTGGTCTTCAGAATGGTTATCTGTGTTTCTGTGGTAACGGTTACAACAAATATGGTCGCCTAGACGATAAATATTGTAACATGGAGTGCAGAGGATCTCATATTCATGCAAATAACCTGCATAGAACCAAGCATGGCGAATTCTGGAAGGATTGTGGAGGACGATGGGCCAATTCTGTTTACTCCGGTGAGACTGTTATACATACATATTTTTGATAGCGACATTATAATGTTGATAAAGTTAGAATTATCTTAGAAGTAGCAATGCTCTATAATGATGATGATGATGATGATGACGATGATAGTGGTTATCAATATCTTATTACATAGTTATGAACGTTAGTCATCCAGTTGTTCAAATCAGAAATAAGCTAAGTCACTTACTGGAACAAAATGAGAAAACCTTAGGAGACGTTTCGGCCGATACCATTGGCGTTTATTATAGGTCTAATGATCGTCTAGTAATGGTATGTCACATGGCAAACGACGTGGAACGCCTTATAACGCTTGCTTCCAATCAATTGTATGAGGGACTGGCTTTCTATCCTCTCCCAAACTGCCCCTACACCTAAACTAATGTTCTTCCCTGTCCAGTAATGTCACATTTTCACTGTTGAAAGAGTGACCTGAATTCATAGCCAAATGCCGGTTGAAAACAGGCAGAATTTTGAGCTTCAAAGATATGTCTTATTACATTCATGTCTTCAGTATTACATTCACAAAAATATACTTTTTTCTATTTTTCCAAAAGCCTACGGACTACTAAAACAAGAACACTTAGCGCAAGAAACCAAATTGGACGATTCCTGGTTATATTCCAAAAAGAAGTAACTGAACTGATGTACATACCATGAACTGTGGTGAGCCTAACAATGAACTCTATAAAAACCGGCCATAAAATACTGAGTAACTATGAGCTAAGGAAACTAGTAGGGAGGGCAAATAGGAGGGGAGGGAGAAAAAGGGGGATACCGGGATATCTGACTATAGAAAAGAATCTTAAAAATTCACAATTCACAATTCAGCCATACTGTAATTATAAACTATTCTCAAAATTCTATATATGGACGCTCAAACCCTACGGAGGATGGGATGTTCTAGTTTCTAAGCTCACTTCCGGTATTTTGTTACACCATCGTGATTTCACTACTGCTGTATATGGGTAGATGGGTGGAGGGGCTGTAGCAGTTGCGCACTGTATTTTCCCTTTGGAAGATCCCATTTTAATGTTGAATATGTTCCGACCCTTTCTCTTTCTTGCAAGCACCTTAAGATATCAAACTTATTGATCTTGTATTTGTGCCTTAGTAAATACGACTTCAAACAACGACAACGCTGAAAGACGAGCCTTCGAGCCAAGAAGCATTTGTTGATACTTTGTATATATGACAAGATGAAAGAAAAGAAACTTTCAGATAGGACTTTGTTGCTCCAGCTATTGCATTGTAGAGGTACTGCTACGTCCTCAAGCCAAATAATCAGGCCATTTGATACTTCAATATGGTGGCTACAGCTTTAAAGGATAGACTGTAAAGCAGTAAGATGTAAAGCATCTTAGCTTGTGCTGGAACTTTCTTGCTTTTAGTTACTAGAATACATATTTATTATTACGCGTCGTATGACGTATATAGCTTGACTGTATCGGTCAACATGCATGATGTACAATCGTCATTATCAATATGTAATAAACGGGGAATTTTGGATTTAAGTCTTACATCTTTATTATATTCCTAATCTTTTACCTTTTTACTCATCTTAAAGGATTTTGTCTTATTTGTTGACGATGCAAAATTCCTTGCAAGATTAACTTGCGCGCAACAACATGTTTTAGGTATAGTTTATCAAACTCATTAATAATTCATTAGAAAACACAATGGAAATCACTACCGTAACGTAGATCTTTATATCGGATAAAGATTTTTGTTCATTTGCATAAACTTTAACTTGGATTTTCTAAGCCAAAAGTAGTCAAACTTGGAAAATTCTGGTCCAATATGATAATTGACAACTAGACGTTTGATAAGTAATATAAAGAACTCGAGAGCGTGTTATATCGGGTCTAAAGATCCTCGCCTTCGGCTCGGATCTTTATCCACCGATATAACACGCTCTCTCGTTCTTTATGTAATGTATAAAGAACGAGAGAGAGTGTTTTATCGGATATAAAGATCCGAGCCGTAGGCGAGGATCTTTATACCGATAAAACACGATCTCGAGTTCTTTATACGGCTTAAAAAACTCCAACACATATTAGAGTTGTTCTCTAAAAGAAATTCAAAAATATCTTCGATCATTTATCTTGGAGAAAATCGAGGTTAAAGTTGATGTAAATTAGGCCGAATCTTTATCAGATATAAAGACACTCGTCACGGTGGCGATTTTCATTGTGTTTGCCTTATGAATTAATAATAATAATAATAATAATACTAATGTACTTAGTGCGCATTTAACATGGCTCAATGCGCTTACATATGTGTATAAATAAAAATAATTAATCCGTAGATAAATAATTTGTGCTAAATTTCATGAATAAAATAATGAGTTTTTTAAGTTTAACAGGACGTTACATTTCGGCAACGTTGCACTTAACAGCCTGAAGACTAGAGCCATGCTCTATGCCCAAGACACAGCCACAGTTTAACAAGATAAAAACGTAGAGCCACATTCATTTTGTATTTACGCTACAGGATCATACTTTGGTGATAGAGCAGATTTCGTATGAGTGTAAAACAGACCGCGCCGTACCATGACTGTGTCAGTGCCGTATTGTCTATAAAAATACGCAGTCTAAGACCGCATGTGGCTAGTGCAAATTACTATCAAAAACAACGAAATGTTACAATTTTTAACTGAAATATGAAGATGTCATGAAATATTAATGCTCGACAAAAATACCAAAACGTTTAATGTTATGGGGCAGATAAAAAAGAAGGCACTTGTGTTTTGAAATGTCTTGCAAGGAAATACATGTTTGCACTGGCTGAATTGGGGGCTGAAACACCTGCATGTTTGTTTTTAAAATAATAATCTATTTGACACATTTAAGTAATCAAACCGCCAATGGCGAAGTAACTCGTGGATTGACCGAGATGACCACAGGAAGCCCAAACACAATTTGTTTTTGTAAAAATAACGAGTTTTTATTTGGAGACAAAAATCCAAATCAATAAATTAATAATTTCTTTAGCGAAGAAAGAGTCATTAGCTATAAAAGAAAAAAAATCTGTAAAAAAAAAAAGTGAAAAAAGAACTACCCGTTGGGCCGGGATTTGAACCCGGAACTCACGATTGTAAAGCCAAGACCTTAACCACTAGACCATCCAGAAGTTGAATGGTATCTTTGTGTGAATTTTGTATATTTATTGTCAGAGTATGGTTATAAAACAAATGCAAAAATGCTTCTCTCTCTGTGCTCTGTAGCAAAATGTCGCTATAAAGATAAAAGAAATTACTTTACAAAACACTAAGCCAATAAACTAACTCAATACGCTTTTTGTTGCTGTTTTCGGCTAGCGGACTCGTCAGGCCTTCACGGCGGCGACCGACGACTGCTTTCAAAATGTTTTCGTTTGTTTAACTGAAGTTTATCTACTTTGACTCTTGTGATAATAGAGTACGAACACTAAAAGCTTGGATTACTTTGATGTTGCACTTGAAGAGATTTTTGTCGCTTGATAGCGATGTACCCAAAGTCTGGCAATCGACTGCAGTGCGATATTCTATTGCGTCATGTCTAAACTTGCTTCGGTACATCGATGGTTTTACTCCTTTACGAAGTTATCCCGAATAGATCCCGAATATTACGCACGCATACACCAGGGTCACAACATTATGGCTAGAGCCTCGTTCCGAGGCACTAGCCATAAAAACTTTCAAAATTCCTGCCGTAACCGTGCCGCGTGACCGTGCGGTGCCGTTTTCACAGTCATACGAAATCTACTCTATACGCAGTTGCCGTGAATGGTCACAGGCTCCTGCAATGGTGAACCAAACGCTGCAGCTCCTTCTGCTAGTTCGAACCTTTATAGATAATGGTAATAGGAGACATCTGTTCTGATGCGATATCTCTCAGTGGTGGGAAGTTTATCGAATAAAATAATCTAAAGTTTGTCTTGATTAAGGCGGAATTTCTTGATAACTTCCCCATCGTGGACTGAGGGAACTACTCTCCCCTGTTTCTTCGAGTTTTTGGTGATAAGCCAAAAGGTTACTCCCATCCAAGAAAATCTTTTTCCAGTAAAAGTCCGATAGTCTGTAAAAGAAAATAACAATGTTAAACCGACGAAGAATGGAGAATAGAGTATGAATTTCGCTTGATTGGTGATTGCGATCCAAGCCATTGACTTTGAAAGCGAACTGTATACTCCCTATCACACACACAAGGCCATGGTCCAGGAAAAATATAAACAGTGTAACTTTGCAGAGAATATGAAAGAATCTGCTTCCTATATTGATTCTTTGAAGCTGAGTGAAATTAAAGAGTCCAATTAGCATTACAGCTAGGATGGCTTTGATCATGGAGCTAACTATAACCACCTCTTCTAAAACTGTTTTAGAGTGCAAAACAAAGATAGTTGAAAAGCCAACAAGATCTAACACCAGCAGAAACACAAGCGATAGATAATTCGGCATGCGAACAAGTTTTCTACAAAGCTCTACGAAACCAATAAAAGCCGAAGACTTGATGACGACAACAAGGAACACGATTTGTGTGACAACATGTGAAGTAAGCCAAGCCAGTTCGAGTTCCAGCGAGTCTTTATACAACGTAAAGTTTTTGCAGAGAAAACTGACTTGTCTCTCCGTTACACAACATGTAATGGCTCGCAACGCGTACAGAAAGGCAGCTAGAAATCTCCAGAGAAGAAATAAACTGATCAGAATATACGCAAGTTTTTGATAGCATCGATGATTATAGTGCATCTTCACTGATAATTGGACATCAGTCCCAGCGTTTATCGAGAGTAGAGGAATTCCTAACAGTGACAGTTTCGAAACACTATAAATCGAAACAAGTTTGTTTACTACGGAATATCAGCCGAGACATGTAAAATATTCAGTGTATAGTGAGAAGAAGATTTCTTCCACATAAACAATATTTTTTGGCAAGGCAACTCTACGCGTAGTACGTTTTAGATCAGTGAAACGGTTCCTCACAAACCCTCAACTGCATGAGGTGTACAGAGGCATATATCTATATATAATCACAACTCAAACCATAGTAATGTAATTGTAATGAGATGGTTACGAAACGGAGCTACACTAATTATTATATCTTTGTTTTATTCATTTTATTTATTTTATTTCGTTTAAACATGTTTATGCAGAGTTAAGTTGAACTCCTTGCGTTACTTAATACAGATTTACAAAAATTCACTGGTATAGAAAGTAAATACAGACGTACTTACAGAAAATGTGCTAGATGAATTCATGTGGACATGGACCAGAAATTGATTTACAATTTCAATGTCTATCTTTTGGGTTTTCTGCCCTGGTAATAGGAAGAGTTTCCTCTCTTCCCCTAAACAACTTTTCCTATTCTCCACGCGCCCAGAAAAGATCACGAAGACTCGTCTTAAATGAATCAGAAAAGGGGAACTGATTGCAGTCTATGTTTTCCTTGACTTAAGTTTTATAACCAATTACCAAAAATATCGATCATTAATGTTTTGATCAGAGATAACGGTTCTGGCCGGATGTTGAACCAAAGGGGCGGGAGATCAAAAAACCGTAAAACTTCGAAACTAAACCCTGTGCTTAATTGTTTTTTCCAAAAACTTTTTTTGGGTCTTTTTTCAATTGGGAGGTCTTAGATAGAGGAAGTTTGATTTTCGGAAGGGAAATTGGAGTTCCACTGAAAAAGATCTGAGCGACGCCCAGAAGATTGGTACTTTACGTTTCCATCGAACAGTGAATTATGATCAATTACACCATTTGTTTTTCAAGGAGCACCTTGTTCATGTTTGTGTTATGGTACTCCAGCTCTTTATATCATTTTTACAAGTTTTATTATGTTCACTGAGAGAATTACACAGATCCTGACCTGATACAATGCTGATACTGTCAGTTTATTGATGATAAGCCAAAAGATTCCTTATATAGTTTGTTAGTGCATAGCGTTCATTGTTTCTTGTCATGCTTGAAAATTAGATTATTGCTTGATAACTCCCTCTTGAACCAAGAGAATCCCTCTCCTCTGTTTCTTGGAACTTCTGATGGTAAGCTAAAAGGTTATTTCCATCCATGAAGATTTTGTTCCAGAAAAACTCTGTGAGTCTGTAAAAGAACACAACGAGTGTAAAACGGCGAAGAACGGAGAAAAGAGTATGAAACTCACGTGAAATAGAATGCCGGCTGCGGTCTAGTCCATTGACTTTGAAGGCAAATTGCACAGTTCCAACGATGCACTCAATGGCGTGATCAAGGAAAAACACAAAGAGTGTCACTTTGCAGAGAATGTAAAATAATTTGCCTTCCATATCGATTCTTTGAAGCTGAGTGAAATTAAACAATCCAATTAGCATTACCGCCAGGATAGCTTTGACCATAAAGGCTGCTAGAATTAGCCCTTCAACGAATTTCTTAGGATGCAGGGCAAATATAGTCGAGTAACCAACAAGAGCTAACACCAACAAAAACACCAGTGATAGATAATTCGGCATGCGAACTAGTTTTTCTACCGAGCTTTGGAAAGCCAATGAAAGTCGAAGACTTGATCACAATAACAAGGGCTGTGATTTGCGTAAGAATATGTGAAGTAATCCAAGCAGCTTCAAGTTTCTAGTGAGTCTTTATAAACCGTGAAATTGTTACAAAGAAAACTGACTTTTCTTTCTTGTACACAGCATGTTATTGCTCGTACGACGTAGAGAAAGACAGCGGAGAAATCTCCAGAGAAGAAATAAACTAAACAGAATATACGCGAGCCTTTGACAATACATCGCTAATGACCATTACAAGATTTTAGTTCAGAAATTTTTATCGGTTGAAGGGGATTTTCCGGCATATAAAGAGCGACGGAGGTTTCGAAACACTGTAAACAGAAACACAAAATGTGGACTAAACACAAGCTGTATTAAATTATTGAAAAAGTCGGATTTTAAAGTGTCACACTAGCCTCTGATAAGGAAAGACTGACATAGCAGCGTTCTCTACAGCCTTCGCAAAATGAAATCACGCAAAAATATTTTGCCTTTTCACGCGTCACGGATAACTAAAAAAATCTCTTTCACGTACGTTCACAAAAAATCAAAAGTTGCCTTTCATGTAGACGCAAAAAAATTTTAGACCTTAAATCACGCTTCGCGTCAAAATAAATAGGCAATTTGCGTTTCACACAAAAGGTATAGGGGACGCTGACATAGACTTCCAATATATCACGAATATGATATAGTAAGTATAAAATATGGAAAAAGACTTCACATAATAGCACGAGTCAGAGGCCTCATCTACAATTGTGTCCTAATTTGTATCATTTCGTGGTTCAAATCGTCAGTTTTCTTAAGGATTGAAGAAAATGAAGAGCAGAATACTGCATGTAAATAAATCGTTATTGAAAAATGAAATTTAAAGATGAAATGTGAAAACGAAGTAACAACCCATGCAGCCGCGAGCTCCTGTGCCCCACTATCCACGAGTTACAATACCTTGACTTTCAGTTTCGGGTATCCACGAGTTAAAGAGTTCAACACGCTCATTGAAAGACCGCTGATTTTACGGACTCAACTTCGATAAGAGCCATTTTCTGACAAACTTGATATTAAAATGTAATTTCCACGTCTGCACGAGAAAATTTCATATAACAAATATATTGTATCACATGAAATGTGGTCAAATTTTTCGTTTGTCCAACCCCCTTCCCCCCCCCCCCCCCCCTCCCCAGGTCCCAGCATCCTCGAGTTCTAGTGAGTCTTTATAAACCGTGAAATGGTTTCAGAGAAAACTGCATTTTCTTTCCTGTACACAACATTTTATTACTTTTACGACGTAGAGAAAGACAGCTAGAAGTCTCCAAATTAAAGAAGAAATAAACTGAACAAAATATACACGATGTTCAGAAGTTCCAGGAAAGAGAGGAGCTAGAGAGATTCTCTGGGTTCAAGAGGGAGCTATCAAGCAATACATTAATTTTCAAGCATTACAAGAAACCGCCATAACATTGCAATAGCATGTACGTAGTATGAACAAAAGCTATTTGATCGATACAAATAATGTTAAGAACTCATGCATCTAGAAACAATTGGATTCGAGATGGGAACATTATTTTATTGCGTACTTTTTTGCAATACTACTACAAAATACTACAAATATATTAGCAAGAGACCATAACACTAAGAGATCGAAGTTTATAATTTCAGTCAGTTAACTTCCTCTTACTAAAATTAGCCTTAAGCGTGCCAAGCACATCGTGCAGACATCTGATTTCTTGATATTATAGAATATTTCTCTCTCATTTCTCTCTCATTTTGTATATATATACAAACAATGAAACGTTAACAATGAAACAACGAAACAACGAAACAACGAAACAACGAAACAACGAAACAATGAAACAATGAAACAATGAATAAATTAATGAACAAATGAACAAATGAATAAATACAGAAATATATGTAAATACAGAAATACAGAAATAAATAAGCAATCTATATATTTAAACTCATTATCTTTTTAACCAAAAGATCTTTACAAATAAATCACTCTTTCAAAAACACGACAAATCAACGAATTTTATCTTTCTCAAAGTTTCTCCCATTGGAATTCTTTCACGTGACTCATTTTATCAGATCTTTCTTTGATTTTTCTTACAACGTTTTTAAAAATAATTATTAATTGTTCATCATATTAGTTTACGAAGTAGATTTGTACAGCCAGTTGAAAGCTTGTTGAATAATCGTTGCAGTGTTGAGTTGAAACCATGGAAGCAAAGACCAAAAAGGATTCTGGGAATTTCAATTAAATCCTCCAAATACCTATCAACATTTCAATTCACCTTGTAGGAATCTTGCTGTCAGAGTATTTAGACTTTAAATACACAAAAATGTGTCATTCGTATTGGGAGATTCTAACAGTTTTCTTGTTTCCATATAAGCGGCATATCAACTGTCATCATGCATTTCTGATGATTCAGCAACAATTATTCAATTACATAATATATATTTAACACAGGATTTAACACTTGAGGTCCCGAGACCTCTGATATGTTTCCCAAGGCGAAGCGCTAGTCTGCTGAGGGAAACTTTGGGGTGCTGCTTTCCCGAGGTTACAGTTATAAACCAACTGTCAAAGAACAAAAAGCAAAAAGTCGCCACAATGAATGTTTTTTGTTCAAAATTCATTCAAAACTTGTCAACCGGTGAAACTGACCTTTTCGCACAACGTTTATCGGAGAAGTGTTGCAGCTTCTTTAGTGGCATTTCTGCTGGATTATCAATCTTTTTCTCGGAATAAATTATATTTATTCGTCTTAATAGGTTGACAATAAGCACGAGTTTTGTCTCATGTCCGAATGAATGAATTTGCAAACACGCGCTGCTAAAAACGTACTTGAAAGCTCAATCAACTTCCGGTTTTCTTAATTCCAGTCAACAACATATTGTTGCCCGTTGCCCAGGGAAACATGACAACTTGTTTACGTTCACGTGATACCCTCTCGTCCAATCACAGTACGAGAAAAATGGACTTTGACAGTTGGTTTATAACAGATATATATTTTATACGACATATTGTACAAGCAATGGAAAAGTACCTCGATATATTTTCATGACGTCAGTCACACGTGACTTCGTTATCAATTTATTATTATTTATTTTATTTATACAGCCAAAAGATTCAAAATAGTTTCAATTTTAATAACGCGCTACAAAAGTGCATACGCTACAAGAAGCTTTCATTAATTAAATTCTAAAAATGCTCGCATCAAAGGGTTAAATATCGGCAACGAAACAGGCCCCCTCTATCCCGTGTAGCTTGCCTTTTGGGGGGGGGGGGGCATTGAGGAGAGGAGAAAGTCCCCTAGCTAGTTCCCTTCCCCTCATCCCTGAGGGTCATCCACCGGTTATGGACTCCTCTACCTAGTAAGTTGTATATGTAACATTTAGTGGTTACCTAAATCAGTTGGTCAAGAACCTTTTTTCCATATATACATAGTTATATACAGTGGTCAGTGCATGTAGAGCGGTTTTCATATGACTGGGAAACACTACGGTCACCGCACGGTACGGTTACGGTACGGTTACGGCAGAATTTTCCAATGTTTTTGTAGAAATTACGGTACTGATACGGTCACGGTACGGACCGTACCGTTTCCCACTCATTCGAAAACCGCTCTAGTTCAAGAACGTTATATCAAGTTCGTCAAGTCCAAGTTCCAAGATCCAAGCTTGGGATCAGGTGAGTTGCTAGAACGTCTATACGCCTCTTGCATTGCTTGTGGGTGAATGCTAAGCGAAAGCAATCTATGTTCCATGTACCGAGGCTATAACTGGATATTAAAAGGGAGCTGGCTTTAAGGAGGAGGGGCGAGGGGGGTGGGAAAGCAAAGTGGGAGGGAGGGGGAGGATAGAAGAGAGAGCCTTTTTCCATCCCCCTCCCCTCTTCCCTTCCCCTTAAAGCCTGTCACGCAAGCTGGTGAGCATGAAGAGGTGACAAAGCTTCTACTTCTATTGTTCGGTTATCTTTGCATCACTATAACTAAACAAACTAAGCTGGGTAAGGTCTGACCTGGTTGTTAATAATCTTATGGCAAAAAATGCCGATGAACTTTTCGCGGAATTTCTTAGAAATGAACGCGTACAGGACAGGATTATAGGTGAAAGACGACTTTGAAACAAACTCGCTACCAGCAACATGTAGGAAGTGTCGCGGACCCCGGAGATGATCGTGATGACGACAATTGCGTACGGTGTCCAAGCCAAAAGGTAGGCCAGGATCAGAACCAGTAGCTGGATGGCTGTAGCGATCTCTTTCTTCAACTCGGTTTTTGCATGATCTGTAAGGCCGGCGTACTGAGAGTCCATTTTTCCAACTCTGTAGCGAACTTTGAAGATGTTGTATATAACTGAAGGCCATGATAGAAACTGGAAGGACGAAGCAACCAAAGAACATGACCACAAAGTAAGATATGTCCGAGGGGTTGGTTTCTTGCCAGACCAAAGAGCACGTGATGTTCTCAGCTTCCAGTCCATATCTTGACCAACCAGCAAATGGGAGTATACTGAGCAAAAACGAAAAAGCCCAGCAGCCACCCACCAAGAGAAGCGCTTGCTTGATGGAGAAAAAGTTTCCAAGTGTGTTTGTGTATTTTACAATCGTCAAGTACTTTTCAAGGGCGATTGCTCCCAGGGTCAGCATTGAAACTGTCCCAAGAAAGTAAATGAAGAAGGCATGGAGTTCACAGCTCTTCTCTCCCCAACCTTCGACTGATGTCGCTGAGTGAATAGCCTGAGGTACAGGGATACAACAGGCTAGGAACCCACTGATGCAGATACCAAGAATAAACACATTAGGGACTGTTATGGAACTGATATCTTTAAGGAGAACTGCAATTACAAGTCCATTGAAGACAGTCCCAGTCACTGCGATCAGCACCATGTATGATGCAGCAATGGAGTTGATAATGTACACCATGATGTCAAAGGTTGTCGTCTGTTTCCTTGAGGAACAAAGCCACTGATTTTAGTACATACAGTATATTTGATCAACATTAAGTTAGATTTGAGTCTATACAGCACATTTATATCTACATCAACACAAAAGCCATGCATCAAGATGAGGCTGCTAACAAGCAATGTTTGAGTATAACCTTATTTGGCCTCAACTCAACACGATGATGCTGAGATGCCAGCCTCGGTGACGCCTGCAGATCCAAACCTGTCTTATTTGGATTTTATTGGGACACTGAGTCACATGTTGCCACCCTATATTTTCTTTTATAAAGAAATTCGAGAAGTTTCGCCAAAAACACACAACTATGGTTTGTTGAAAAATTACTTATTGTCGGATCTTTTTGACAAGTGCTGTACTGCCTTGTAAACAAACTCCTTAATGGCTTTAAATGGTAGAAAACCACCAGCTAAGCAAAGCAGTCACAATTGAACTCCATATGCTACAAAAATGGGCATTTTTCACTTAAAAGAAAGACCCCCTAAAACTTTTCCCAAAAGTCGGTGAAATGCTCCTACTCCCACTTGAAAAGAGACCCAGTTATGTTGATTCAAATCATCTGTATTTTTAGTAAAATTAATTATTTTTAGAAAAGAATAGGCTTCAGTGATTGGTTGCTTTTCAACATGTTTGCATCTTTTTAAACTTGTTAAAATTGCATTCCGCGAATTAAACCATAACTACGTTTAAACTGACGTACAAAATCATGCTGGGTAGTTTGACATTGGCCTCAGTTTTTCTTTGTTCGAGTTTTGCTTTTAGCTCCAAGCGACATACTGGCTGTGTTAGTATCATACTAAATTGTGAGAAACAATACTAAATAAATGGATTTACCTTCGCTAAAAGGATTTTTTCGGTTTCAAATGGGGGCTTTCAAAGCAAAGTTCAATAGAGCTCGATGTGAGATTGGCGCCGGAACCCACTCGTAAATAATTAAACAATGAAAATAAACTGATGACGAAATAGTATGAGCTATGGAAGAGCCTTGCTGGAGAAGAGTGACTGCTTCAAACATCTGAATTGAGGAATCCTGGTCAAAGGGTTAAAAATATACAAATCTCAACTTCAAAGTGAGGCGGACTTTTTCCTCTAGTTAAACATCCTGATTGGCCCGGGCCTAAAGTCGGTAAGTTGAAGATCTTTATTAGATTATTGAGTTCAGTTTTTATTTTCTTCTTTCGCCTTAGCTACCAGTCAAAAGAAACTATCAAAAGAACTGAATCAAATTCGAGCACATTGACTGAATAAGTTACTGCTCCCCAACTCATCGAAGATCAAATGATGTCTCCTTATAATTGTCAGCTGGTTAAATGGTATTATACCCCTAATTTTGGTCTCATTCCTAAGAATTTTAAACCCAACTTGAGAAGACTAAAATTAGCTACTTGAAAATCTACTTTTAGCTACTTTTAAATTAAAGAAGAGTGTATAAATTTAATTTCTCCAGTGTCGGTGGTATTCTTACGTTACTTTTGCTTCTTTTTAGTTAAACAACTTTTGTTTCTTTTTTAATTAAATAGCATACAGTCATATCCGAAAAAGTAATATTTACAAAGTAATATTGAAACAGCTTTATCTTCGCAAAAAATGTAGTTTCTGAGGTGTATTTTCTTTCTACACTACACCAAGTCCCTTCTATATAAGCAAATGTTCCGTGACAATTTGTTTACTCTTCGTGGATGGCAAATTAAAATTCGATCAACTTTCCTGTGGCAAATGCATTTGTCATTGTTTGTGTTCATGTCATAGACAATTTGCTACCGCTCGAGTGAAAGGGCCTTAAATGTAGTTCCTTCACAGAAAAAAGATAAGCACTAATATTAAGCGTCTCGTAGTTCGATCAGCACGAAACTAGAAAGCCAACAGTGCACTGTTTATCCTGTTTTTCCATCAGTTCTCCGTTCTTTAAGAGTATTAAAGATTTGTTCATTTATCTAATCAGATCTTGTTATTAATAATTGTCATCCCAAAGAGAGAAATATTCGAAGTAAGGTAAGGCCTGTCGTCCGCTTAAAACGGTTATTGTGGTTTGCGGTCTTAAGTGGATTTGTGTGGAAGTACCCCAAGGCCCCTCCATAGGGTCCCCTATACCTTAGTAAAATGAAATCACGCAAAAATATTTGGTCACGGATAATTAAAAAATCTTTTTCACGTTCACAAAAAAATCAAAATTTGCTTTCACGTGGACGCAAAAAGATGTTAGACCTTAAATCACGTTTCACGTCAAAATAAATCAGTCATTCACGTTTCACGCAAAAGGTATAGGGGACCCCTGCTTCCACACGATCGAGAAAATTTTATAAGCCATATTTTCTTTGACAAATCAGTAATTTTTGCTTGTGCGGATGAGAAAATTTGACAAATTTCAAAAAAATCAGTGCATTTGTCACCGATATGAAATTTGTTGGTGTAGATGGAGAAAATCCATTTGCGTGGAAAATTTGCTTCTGTGGAAGGTCATTGAATAACAGTTGAATTTGTATTTGGATGTTTCGTATATATGACTGTAAAAACGGCACTGCACGGTCACGACACGATTCGTCGGCCCGATTTGAAATCCATTGTTTTTGCGCTCCAATTCATTTGATTTTCTGTTTCAAAAAAATCG